>LHUT01000237.1:424-22362 GCA_001412135.1 Silene latifolia subsp. alba
CCCAAAAGAAAGGGAAAGATAAAAGGAAATTGGAGTATAACTTATTGCAAACCCAAGAACAAAGCCAAAAATAGAAAATTGCGAGGCGAAAGCCCAAAAGGTCACTACAGATTCTTGTGTAAGACGGCCTTACCCAAGAAGTTTTTAAAACCGATCTTTTGGTAACTAGCTTTTCATTCAAATGGGTCATGATTTTTGCTTAAAAAGATCCGTTTAGCAGAAATAACGCGGCCTTACAAGAGAATAACTGAAATGTTACAAGGCAAAATATTAAAGTGGCGGTTTTTTTCCAATAAGACTGATACAAAAGAGAGTGTACAACAACAGATGTGTAGTTACTTTCATCAGGAAGTAAATTCTAGTGCTTTGATGTGATTAAGTGAATAGAGGAAATCATATGGAAGATGAAGGAAAAGCGTCTTCAGGCGATTAGATACACTCTATAGATCAAACTTCACAGCCGCATAGTACATACAATAAAGAGCGAAAACTGGAGGTAGAAGAGTGAAGCCCCTTACAGACAGACATGAGGAGGAATTAGCTTTCCAGGGTTCATGATGTTGTTGGGATCCAGAGCTGCTTTTATGCTTTTCATTGTCCTCAAGTTCTCTATTCCCAGCTCTTGCTCGAGGTACTGTAACGAAATTAACATATAACTTCAGAACAAATCACGAGGAATAATCCACGATGACAAATTGTTTCCCCTATCCAGTACTAGACCTTTCTGATAAATTGGAGGGCAAGATTCGACCCCTAAGCATCATGAACAATTACATGATATATATTGCAACCTAAATCTAACGATGTATCCTACGTCATGGTCAATTTTTTCACAATTTTTATTCAGTTTCTCGATTGATAGATTATTTTCGTGGTGCGGAAATTCTGTGATGCAAAATGACCTATTTGCTCTTTATTTGTCGACCAACAAACCATGTGATCGGAGGCCATTTATCTTCTTGCATGTGTAACTTCCTTATCAATGTATATATTCCTCTCCATGGCGAAAAACGAACATAAACAATTGATCGGGGAGGAGCGAGTAACCAAATTGGCAGGAGCAGTGGCAGCCATGCTCAAGACAGTAAAGTCGGCTCTGATTCTAGTGATATGGGTACAGAAAAAGCTACATAGCTTTTTGAACAGATGGGAGTCGAGCCTAGTATTGCCTCACAGCCTCACAGGCCTACTTTAAGACGGAGGGAGCAAATCAAAACGAAACGAATAGTTGAAGGATAATGTAGTAACTATTCACCAATGAGCATCCAAACAGGGAACCAAAATCATAAGACATAAACCGATAAAGTTTGTCCATACCTTCATTTTGCCAGTCCCAACTCCATGTTCTCCCGTGCAAGTTCCTGCGGTAGATAACCAACATAGTTAACAAACATAGTATCACCAATTCACCAAGACGCGGTTAACATTACTGCAACTCCAAAATATTGATACCAGGAAGGGTATATGGGTTCCGAAAAAAGATAGGTGTTCAAGTTTTTACAAAATACTGAATATTCAATCCATTCAACTTGTGCAAGCAAGAAAACTATTGTTCTTGAAAATCGATGATCTAACAAGTACTTGAGAAAATATAGATTTCAGAAGATGTGGATGAACAAATAGGTACACTGGTGCTTATTACTAACATATACTCCGTCTCTCCAAAACCTTCTTCCCATTTCATTTTGGTGTGTCGCTTTAAGTTAATATATCAATCGCAACATTTCCAGCTACCACCCTAATCACAACCCAAACCACTATCCAGAAACCCAACAAAGCTCAAGTCACAAACCCAACCCCCGCCCACGAAACCTCGTCCCCCATCTTCGAAAACCCCACATCTAGGGTTTTTAAGCGTGGGGTATGGAGTTTTGTGGGTGGGGATGCAGGTTCGGCTGACGCAAACAAATATATGCATCACCATCTTCACCCCCTTCCAACCGCAGTAAAACAGACAAGCATAAGCCTGTAGAGAGTTGTGTGAATTGACTTATCATTTAGGACTAACGGACATACTATACCTTCCATTGACAAAGCAGTCTTGACCATGAACTGATTTAATCGTTCAGCTTCTCGTCTGTGCTCTTCATCGTCAGGATTAAACAAGATCACAGTATGGAAGTTCCCGTCACCCGCATGAGCAATAACTGTGCTGTTCGAAGATCCGAATTTAAAAAGAGGAAAGAGCTGAGAAAAAGGGTGGTCAACTAACAGTAGAACACTAGGAAAAGACGACAATGCACTAGTTCATTAGAAAAAAAAAAAAGATTGGCTACATAGCAAGTAACTAAACAGAAAAATACCATATTAGTGGAGATGCATCCAGCACCTCTTTGGACTTTGAAATTAACTCTGCAAGACGAGAAAGAGGCACACAAACATCCTGGAGGAAGATGATACAATTATAAAGATCAGAGGTCAAATTCAACAACCTGCAGCATCATATAATCTAAACATAATGTAGTGTAATGCCATAATATACTCGTAAAAGGCAAGAAATGACAAAAACACAAAATCTAGACTCTTAACTGTACTAATCATTTTTCACTTCAATCAACGACCAATTTTCAATTTCAAATGGATCCAAACTCCAAAGACTTGCTGATTTTGATTTTGGAATATACTGTAGTAAATCAAAATGTCTCACTAAACTGTTTGCACTTCTTGTAATATGAAGAGGCGCTAGTTCAATGCAATGTCAGCTCAACTCTAATAATGGGTCATCCAAAAAAAAAAGACAATCTATGTTTTCAACATAGGGGTAAAAATGCTTAAATCTATCCTCTCCTTACTCTACCATAGGCAATAGCCCTTGAGACACTGAATTGAAGTTGTTAAAATGTTCAGTGACTAACCGTCAAATTGCCTTTTTCAACTAAAAAGCATCCAGATTTTCTTTTTTTGGTTACCGTAGAAATGCGTGGCTTTTGAAGGCAATTTAATAATTAAAACTTAAAAAGTACTCCCTCCGTCCCGGTCAATTGTTGTCTTTTGATTTGGCACAAAGACCAAGGAAAGAGGAGGGGGCCAATCACTAAATGACAATTGGATCAAATTGTTTGTGAATGATGCGTGCTCATCAAGTTCATTTCTAAAATAGAAAGGACAACAATTGACTCAGACACCCCAAAATGGAATAGGCCAACAAATGACCGGGACAAAGGGAGTAGTTTTTTTTTAATTGTAATTTAAACTTAGTCAAGTTTAAGTGGCCAGGGAATGGAAAACAAGCATGTAAATTGACTCACTGAAATCATGGCTTCGTACGCAGGTTCCATAGCAAAGCAGGCCCAGAGTGCTTCTTTCCTCATCTGCAATAGAAAATCTGAAAATTATGGCACCACACTTTATAATCCCTCCTCCCCAATCCTTTCTCCTTCTCGTGATTTAGTTTGCATATTTGCCCTTTATTTATTCTTTGAGGCGGAGGTTGGGTTCGAAAGCATAGGACATAATATAATTAATGCAGGACTTGTCCATGCTTAGTTTGCCCCTGCTCAGGGCTGTGCCTAAATGCAGGACTATGTAGCATGAAATAGAGAGGGTGTAAAAAAAACCTCATATTTATTAATCACAGCAAAGGGCAACAGCGTGATTACAAGTCCCAAGCAGAACAATATACGCAAACAAAAAATATGAGCGAAATCAAACTTGCAAATTACCTTCCATAGCTCCTTCTTTGCTTCAGGTTCTTCAGCAAAAATAAAATCAGAACCATTATGCTCGGAAACAATCTTCTGCACCAGCAAAGTCTGCTCACGTGAATATGCTTCTGCCAAACGAGTAAGCAAGTTACAATCAATCATCACTCACCTAACCCACTAATGCAAATTACCAATAGCATGAGCAAATATGTACCTCATAACATTGTTTTCTATCACACTTCCTCTATTACTATAGTGTAACTATAAGATAAGCGCTAAAGTCATGTTCAAGCTAAACATGACTGAAATTATCTTGCAGGTTACCAGATAAAAAAGTTGTACAATAAATGTTCAAAACCTCTACAGAATTGAGTCATTGACTACCCCTCCCCTCCTCCTTTCTCTGCCACCATTTGCATTGTCAAACAGCTGACTGCTGACACAGACAAAAGAAAAGCTCAGAGGACAAGATAACTCAAATCAGCCAAATTAGAAACAAGGTCATAACAACTTGTACCCTGATGGTAGCTAGTTGATAGCTAGCTAGCCTTTGATTAAAAAATACACACACAACAAAAATTACATGAAGAATTGTACGATAAACAGAAGAGTAGCCAGCTTTAATGGGTCATTTTATTTTATCCATTATAATCCAAAACCAGAAGTATGAATGTTGAATTTATCATTATTGGAAATTCCAATGGGGATCAACTGTTACGAAAATTTTTAACCGTGATCAAGCATTAAATATTCATAATCTCATATTCATGAATGCAGACATTGCTCCCAGAAGATAGATCCTTAAGAAAATAATTCCAGTGAACATGAACAGCTTAGGAACCGCGATATCAAATGACCACAATGTTAACAGAACAAAAACAATAAATTATACTGACATTAGATGAACTGTTACAAGGAAAATGAAGAAATTTGCTAATATCCAGGTTCATTAACCAGACGCCTCCAACTAACAAAAAGAAAATCAAAGTTGGAAAAGAAAATATCTGATATTAGACATTGAATCAACACAATAATTTTCAATTTACCTGTTCCAACAAATTCAAATAACAATGTAGGTTTTTCTGGCAAATTAGTCCCATTGGCAATATTTATTGCCCTCACTTGAACCTCATCCAGAAGCTCTAACCGGGATACCTACACGAGGGTATGAGGGTAGCAAGCATTAGTAAAATGCACTACAATACCATGCACCAAGATCGAAATTCCAGAAGCAGTCATGGCGTTAGACTAACCATGTTGGTCTAGCAACAGTTGTATTGGTTATATGTCAGTCTAAGATTGGCCATCTGTGTCAATAATAACCGTGTTTGCTATTTTGAAATTTCCTTTACACAAAAGTATTATTGCTTAAAGCTTTACGAGTCAGCCCATATGTCGCGTGTTAAGCAGATATTTGATACCATATATTCAGGTTGCAGATATGGCCTTCAATACCACTTAGAATAAACGTATGATTAGCTCTATAAAAAATTAACAGCATAAAAAAAATCGCTCATAAACAATGACGATTACCTCTTTCAAGTTTTAAACGTTGGTTTATACCTGTATTCCAGAGAGCATAGTGTCAATAGCCACATCAGCTGCATCCTTTACCGAAGTAAAATTACACCTCGCAACCTGTAAATAAGTTCTCTGTCAGTCAAAACTCTGAAGACCTTATATTCACTTACAAATCACCTGTGCCAAGGAACTTAACTTGAAGCAGTTGTTTATGTTTTCCTTCTATAAGTTAATAATTATACTCCTTCCTCGCTTACTTTGATTATAATATTACATATTTTAGTGAACTTTACACATCTTCTAAGAATCACATAAGCTGGCTACGGGTGAGATAAAGTAAAAATTGGAATCCAGCGTTGCTTTAAAAATGCTAGTGATATTTGTATCTGATATACTATTGGACCTTATTCTACACTAGCACCTTTAAAGCAAACGCTGAACTCAAAAAAAAAATTGAGACATTGATGCACGGAAAGCATACTGCACTGCATCAAATAGTGTTTTTTTTGCTCAACATGACATAACATAGTTAACTACACAAAATAACGTCACT
This sequence comes from Silene latifolia subsp. alba, assembly GCA_001412135.1. Classification (NCBI taxonomy): domain Eukaryota; kingdom Viridiplantae; phylum Streptophyta; class Magnoliopsida; order Caryophyllales; family Caryophyllaceae; genus Silene; species Silene latifolia. The sequence continues at coordinate 6,143 of LHUT01000237.1, forward strand.
TCGGACATATATTTACGCATACCACTGAGTGTTGAGGAATTTTTTGAAGCCGAAGAGTGACTTCTGTTATTACACCCAAGGTTCCTTCACTTCCGATCATTAGACGAGTCAAATCATACCTTGAGATAAAGAGAATATTAAAGGTCATCCATGATACTCAGTCTTATGAGCTTACACATCAATTAAAAATCACACAGAAGGAACCATAGATGCAATGAGCCTCAAAAGGTCAGTAATGTAATATAAACCAAGATCACAATAGCATTAGCAAATCTGCAATGAAAATGGCATACATAGTATCTAACAACTTTAAAGTACACAGCTACTCTTAATCTAAGAGAAATTTAGCTAAATAAGCTAATCTATACACGGGTCAACTTTTACCTTCAGTAGCCAATTATATCTTTAATTTCATCGTGAGGAACCCTTCATCCTCCCTGTAATTTCTAATAGCAAATAAACAATGTCTTATTCACCGAACCAAAATTGCTCAACTGGCCTTTTAGTGAAGAAGCTTAGTTCTTGTAAACAAGAAGACATGACGTTTATATGTGGTCGGATGGATTATAATTCATTACTGGGCACTGGCAGCAGAGCACCAATGACTGCACACTTCAAAATGGCCACCAAGTTCACCATTACGATTAAATTAAAAAAAATCAAGATTTTGACCCTAACTTACTTGGAAGAGGCCTCTATATGAGATTAGGGGTCAAATAGACATGCACAGCGAGAGGAAAGAAAATCAATGCCAAAAACAGTTGATAGAAAGGCAGCACCATGGTACAAGACGAGGAAAAACAGACTTCTCTCTCTTTCTAGTAGGTTGTAGATTCCAGTTATTTGTGAAATGATGCCCCCAGTAAACTTAAAAAAAAACAAATAGAAGACCAGAATAACTTGAAAAATCAATGTGAACATACCCTGCAGAGCTCTTTCGAGCACGATTTCCAGTCTTAACGACATCCCCATTGGCTAGGACAACCTGTCATTCACATGAAACCGGATGAAGTTTTTTCGCTTGATGATGGACATCGAGCGCTTTGTGTATAAAATAGGGACTAAAGCGGGAATACCTTCAAATTAATGACGTTTTCTCGCATTGTTCCATATCTACACGCTAAGAACAGAAGTCATCAGTATTGCGTATATGGTAAAGAGCAAAAAACACGGAATTTTTTTCTGGCGGTTCATGAAGTTTGCTATATGTTGTGTTTATTGGTTGAGCATTGTTCCTATATTTTTTCCAAGAAAATGTCATTCTTTAGAGTGTAATGAAGAAGTATTATTGTTTTTTAGCAAGCTTGGTTTTTAGTTGTTGAAATAAAGTGATGTGACAATGGGAGGAGTTGTTAAGGAATTCCTATCATTGTGGATGCCCTAATATCTAAGTATTTATTCCTATTTCATATTGAGCCAAAAGATTAACATTTCTTTTACTTGATTAAAATGACTCGTTGCACGTTCTGTGTGTTGCTTCTTTACAGAGAAGCAGACACAGTCATTGCACTTTATCATCAAGGGGTTTTAAGAACTTGCGCGTGAATGACAAGAATAGATAAATTACTACTCTTCCTCTTCTCTGCCTAGGAAAAGCGTGTTTAAAGCATTAGAGTGAAGTGTTTGTTAATATTCTATCAAAAATTGTCCTAACTGTGTGACTTACTCATAGGGAGTGCTTGTTTAGCCTGACAAGCCATGATGAATGTGCACAGTTGACTTCATGCATAATTTTTTGTCGTAGTTAATCTATTTATCAATTAAATGAGTCATTGCATACATAACCATCAATGTGGTCACTTAACCACCTAATAATAATCTTCTTACAAAATCAGAAAATTTCCCAGTCTACTGAGTAAGTTGAGCACATGGAAGAGACACCTACCTCACTGCTAAAGAACCTGAACACCGTGTTGCACACATGCCACCAATTGTAGCACCGGGACCTGCTCATTGAGGAAGCCAATAATTTCTAATCAGAATTTAGAGAAACCTCATAAACCAGTAGCGTTTTCAGAATCATCAATTTGTCAGTCTTTCATAGGAGATGTCAGAATGGTAACTGCCCGAACAAATGCATCAGCTTTTTAAGTGCATTAATTTTAAATTTGAAGACTGAGTATGTACTTTATCAATACAACATTTCTGTTTCACATGTCACAGTAAACATAATAGAGAGAATCTTAACTAGAAACAGTCAAAAACCAATACTACACTTTTAAGTTGAATGACACAATACACCATCATCATGCTTTCCCAATAAAATCACAGTGAAATTTAAAATCAGTTTTTTCTAGAATCGAATTTTTTTTATTGCTTGCAGGATACTCCAACCTTATTTCTACATGCATCTAAGATACATAACTGTCAGGTGAATGTCAGCATATAAGCCGTAACCACTTCGGGGTCAATGAAACTATAAAGCTTACAAGAAGAAGCAAATCTAGCAAGACTGTAAGCAAACATGAAAGACGGGAAAGACAAAAAGTTTACCAGGATCTAGAGGGAAGAATAATCCATATGGTTCCAAGTATTCATTCAACTCCATCCACCCAATCCCAGGCTCAACCACCACATCCATGTCCGTAACATGTAATGATTTAACACTCTGCAATTAAATTTAAAGTTTCCGTCAGCCGTTACTTTCTATATGCAAAGAAAGTAAGAGTTATCATGGTTTTGAAAAGGCTGAATTCTTTAAGAGAACCAAATTTAGTCTCTATTCAAGACCCCCTATGTATGTAAAAGCTCTTGATAACTGAAATTCATGCTTTCATTACAACTTCAATTCTTTTTCAACCTTTAATTGAGATGTACGGTACGTATTCACCAGTTAAAATGTTAAATGATGAACACAGGCCATAACAAATGACCAAAAATAGCAACACGTGCAAGGAACCATGGGTTAGCTGAGTCCTCTTCACAGTCAATCATCACTGTCAACCTTTTTTTAACAGCATGGGGATTGGAGGCCCTAGGAGCAATCTAATTGTTAGTTTGTCATTTATCTTAATAAAAATATTATTCGATAGAAGTATATTCACAATGATTAATAGCAAAACCAAAGAGTTTGGAGAATAAGAAGTTTTACTTTGTATGACTAATGGTCTGCACCCTTAGACAAGAAGCTTGATAAAGAATGTGTTGTTATTTTCTTCGTAATTTTTGGAGGCTCGCTAAGGAGTTATCTAATATCTAATGCGTTTAGAGAACATAAATCCACAGCAGGCCATTCTTAACCATAATATCAAGAATGGGAGCACCTAGTTACATATAACCAGATGTCATAAATAAGGATTCACGTACTTTCATATGGGACATATCAATGCAGACTCCTCCATGTGGGGACAAAGTGTGACCTTCAATAGATGTCGCCCCGCCATATGGTACAATTGGAACCTGGACACAAAACAAAACAAAAAGGAACTTTGAGCTAAATTCACTGCGATATCAGACCAAAGCTATAGGTCAACCAAAATGAATCATCTGAAAGAAGATTTCGATGTATAGGGTACGAGATACGTAATAATCAATTAAAACTGGTGTTAAACCTCCCAAGAAGATAAAACCAGACAGGCCTATCGTACCTTATGCTTGTTACAAGACTTGACTATCATAGAAACTTCTTGCTCAGACCTACAAACAACAGTGATAACATCAGATATTTATGCAAGGAATTATATAAAAGACATGAAATACTATAGAGGACGCGATACAGATCAAAGTATCAAAGCAAGGGGTCTGAGAAAAACGGAGATACATATGTAAACCATCCTTTACTCGATTGTCAGTTATTGCATTCATCAGTAGAAAGAAACATACAAGAATACAAATCAAAGCAGGCAAGGGGCCCAGACAAAGAGAGACAGATATGGAGAGCATCAATTGAATTAACGTAATTCCCATATATGTAGATTATACAGGTGTGTGTTTTATGTAGAATTTAGAAAGCCTCACTTGTTTTCAATTATTTCAGGACATCGAAGGTCCTCATTTTCCTCACCTCCACGCCATTTCACCAGCCATAACTAACTAATCCTATCGTTTCCTTAACTTGAATGCCACAGTAGTTAATAATTTCAATACAGCCAGTGATCACTTTTAAGCTCTAACACAAAGTGTCATTAAACAATGTTTTCTTTTTCAAAAACAATTCAAACAAAAGATTCGAAATGACTAAGCATAGGGAGCTACTAATTAAGTCCGTCTAACAGATTTACCAGCAGTTTTTCAAATAAGAAAGCTTTAGCATTTTGGGAACAAAGAAGTAAGAATGTAAGATATTCTCCAAACCATTATACATAATTTACGAACTATCGAGACAGTGGTTATATTAGAAAGACAAGCAAAGTGAAGTCACACACCTCGGAAAGAGAACGATATCAGGAATATTAACAGCTTTGTGAAAGCTGTTTTGTGGCTTGCCATGAAAGAATCTTTCATCATAATCCATTGTCATGTTCTCCTGTCAAAGGACAATGATGGATATGAACCAGCATATAAAATAAAATAAAAAAATTCAAGACATGTAGCCTTCATTATTACCAACTCCACAACCATGCAGGAAAAAAGCAAACGCTAACCCCGACTAGGGAAGCAAATTTTGATAACAGATGTAGCCGTCATTAGCCAATTAAGATTTCTCAGATGAATTATCAGTGTATGAACTGCCAAAGATGAAAAGGCCCAACAAATAATAATTCTCCCATAAAAACGCATGTTTCCTACTCTTATACTATCTTAGTTAGCGGTCTTACAACATTAGGTTCGAAGCTTGTTCCATTAATGCAATGAAAAGATGTCAACTTCACCCACCAGACCACCAAGTTATGGGGAAAAAATAAATTCCATGCTACAATTGACCAGAAAACCAACAGTACAAAACCACACAGTAAAAAAAAAAGGGATGTGGGTTATGGAAAAAGTACCCCACAAATACCCTTGAGATCCTCTATGAGCTCTTGTGGAACACCCTTGTGAGTACCCTTCACCACAAACTCTGTGCTTCCTTTGCCGCCAATGTTAACACCTCTGTGCATCATTTAACAAACAAAAAAAGGAAACCGCTAAATTATCCTAAAGCCTTTCATGAGAATATGACCTATTTACCTAAGAGGGAAATGATCACTAAACTAAATGCAATTCTTATAACAAGATATAGCAATTCGTCAATGCAAACCAGAACGCAATTTTCATTATGGACCGTACCGAAAGGTAGAGCTAGTGTGAAGTAACATAGTGGTAAGATTGCATAAGATTGACACTCATTATCCTATTATATGCAGAAGCCTTTGATGTAATGAGGGTAATGTGGTCATCATTGTACGAGTACCGCTTAAGCAGGGTAAGGAAAGGTCAACTCCACAGGCAGTACTACTGTACTAGTACCACCATTTAAGCATAAGGAACGGTCAAATCCACAAGTAAAATACTCCGTCCATCCCATTTATATCACACAAATTCTTACTTGTGACGACTCACAACCGATTTAAGTAATGTTGATAAGAAAGTGGGTTGAGAGACGTCACAAGCTTGTGAGCCTCACCAGCTTGCTTTTTATATTATCCCTTTTCACTTTTCTCAAAAACAAATCGCCCCTTTCAGAACATAGTAAGGAAAATATTACTCCCTCTGTCCCGGTCATTTGTTCTCCTTTTCCATTTTAGGGTGTCTTAGTCAATTGTTGTCCTTTCTATTTTAAGAATGATCTTGATGAACAATTTGATCATTCACACTCAATTTGCTCTACTTGTCATTTAGTCATTTAGTCATTGGTCCCTTCCTCTTTCCTTGGTCTTTGTGCCAACAACAATTGACCGGGACGGAGGGAGTAGTAAACATCCAATATTGTACCTAGGTCCTAGAATCCCCCCTCCCAATTACATCCCCTCATCTATTCATAGCCGAGGGGTAAACGTGTTATTTTATCACTTTTTTTTTCTTAAATAGAACATTTAGTCAAAAGGGAACAATATAAGTGCGATCAGAGAGTCATATATAGTCCAATTTGATGGTACTCAACCTCGGTACCACCCCCAATGTCTGAAAGATGGTACTATCATAAAACAGAATGCTCACCAATTAGAAGTACAGTGCAAACCAGCACCATTCAGAATTTCAGAGAACAACAAAAACACACAAAACAACCAAACTACTCCCTTCGTCCTAATCACCCATTTACTGTTCTCTTCCGTATTTTAATCGAAGGTAGACAAATGATCAAGACGGAAAGAGTACAACATACACAAAGCAAACCCACATGCAATAATCAATATGCACAAACAACATCAAAACATTACAAAGATAACATTTTTAAGCTAACCAACATCAAAAATTAAAGATTAATTAATAATCATGAAGTTGATTACCGAGCATTAGGATCAAAAGAGTCGGAAAATGAAGGGTTTTGTTGAAGATGAACGATTAGAGAAGCAGCTGAAATGGGCACCAAGTAACTGAACCGCCATTGAAATGGGTTTTTTCTTGCTTTAACCCCAGAAACGACAGCGTTTTGAGTGGTGTAGCCATGAAAGTTGGAAGCTTTAAGATGTGAATAAAGGGTTCGAGAAGTAGAGCGTAGATGAGAGTACCACCATGAATAAGACATAGTTGCTTTAATTAAGCCTTTAAGCAGCAATTCAGCAAACTTCAATGGAGTTTAAGGATTGCTAAGAGTTGAAGTGGGTCAATGTCAATTGCTAACAATTGACATATTTTTTCTTTCCTTTTCTTATTTGTCCACCTCATTTTCCACTAACTTTTTTATTTACCCTTCCCCTTTCAGTAGTTGCTCTTTCAAGTACAACTTTTACTCTTTCACGTACTTTTTCCCATAATCTTTCCATCAACTACCCCTCTTCTAAAAAACAAGGAAAAAAATTCTCTTTCCCAATTCCTATTCCCAGCAACAGCAAACATTAATAAAATTCTTACAATTTAACGATTATGCATCTGAATTCACTTATTGATCAAGTAATAATTCTATTTGCAATCTTTACACATCAATTATTGTATCGATTAAGAAATTCGGGTTTAAAAACTATTCTAGGGATACAAATTAGGGTTTTCGCAAAGTTATATTCCGACCGTAGATTGTTAATTACAGTCAAATTCACTTTATGTGCAGCAACTTTCGATGACCAACTTTAGATTAAAAGATTCAGTGCAGCAGATTGTGCGTCGATATTGTGTAACCATTATTGCTCTCCAAAACTTAGTTCAAATTGTAATTTAAAGCAATTATTGATTATAATAATAAAATACAATCAGGAAAAACAAAACGTATGATTAATTCGAACACAATTCACACAAACTCCTCTAGAGCAAACCGAAGTCGTTGGTACGCGTGGTGCGGTGGGGGAGGGGTGGTGATGGCACAAGTGGTGGTTGGGGATGGAGCCGTGGAGGGAGGCAGTTGAAAGAGAGAATTGAAATTATGTTACAATGGGAGGGGCAAAATAGGAAATTATGTACATGATTAAGTAAATCATGTCCATGAAAGAGCAACACCCTTTCATAATTACATCTATGCAACAATGGGGTTCCCCAATTTACACACAAAAATTTGGGAACCTCCNNTGAGGAGAGAGAGGACATATGGGGAGGCACCTCCACACCTTTGCGAATGCTCTTAGGCTCATTTGCACGTTTTGCTTTTTCTAATCCTTGAAAAATACGTACAAAATTGTTAAGAGATTGGGAGCGGATTATTTGTAGATAATGAATGAAAGTATAATTTTGGAGTAAAGTAATTCTTGTACGTAGTGATTTTGGCTTGTATTAAGTATTTTCACCAAAAAGAACATTTGTTTTTTTGGTCTAAACCATCCGGTAATCCGAACCACATTGGGCCGANNGGGGGATCGATCCGCAAACCTCCCTACCAAACAAATTACATTTGTTTGTATGAGAAATTTTAATTGGGTAAAGCAATTGTCTTGTATAACGACATGACATTTTACAGTTTTACACATAACGTATTACAATTTCTGAAATGAGAAATTACCAAAAAAACAAAGCGGGTAAGTAAATGTCTGTGTGGTTTCTAATGTAGTAAATGGTGTTGTCTAATTATCGTGTCTTTTACTTCTGATCCTAAATAAGCTCCATTGTTGCAAATAGTTTGCCTCTGACTTCCATTTTGCAATGATTATTTTAACATTAGAATAGGTTCTATAGTATGTTATTATCTCAACAACACATGTTCAAATACAATTGGTGGGATGATATCATACTCAAAATAAATTATGTCTTTATGTAACAATTTGGTCTAGTGATCGGACAAACTTCAAGTGACAACTAATCCGTTATAGAGCGAATACCTCTGCGCACACTTGAACGAAAAACCAACAACAATCAGTCAGATGAAAGGCGAACGTTCTGCCGCATACTCATGCCAAGGACTAAGCGAGAGGTGGATTATTCGATTATAAATCTCCTATTCTAATATAGTAGTTCCTCTGTTTATTACACTCCCTCTTATTATCACAAAATCATCCATATTAAAGATTAAATAGATCATAACATTTGGATGATATGTTGTAAAGATACTAAGACGTGAGATGAGATACGAAAATGGGATAGTAGATCGTTCTCTCGTACTTGCTCATTCAACAAACAATACTTGAGAAAGAACAATATTAACGACATTCTTTTGTAGGTGTTCTCTACAACTAGGAATGTTAATTTCACCCGCATGTACATTATATTTTACTTACATAGACAACAAATACACGTAACTAGAATTCATTATTATCGATTTGTGAAATGAGAAAATCGGAGGAAACCCGAAAGAAACCGTCCAAAACATATCATACTTAAAATGACAAAAATACCCTTTTTAATCCGTGACTCAAGTAAAGAGTGGCCACCACCACCAACTCTAACAATCTCTATACCAATTCTCTTTCCCTCATGCATATGCTTTGATACTCCAATCCTTCAACGCATATTCCATCATTTTCAATTTTAATTTTAATTCCATTTTAATTTGAATCACACACATTATAAACTCACATCCTCCATTTATTCATTTACCCAATATTCATCATAATTCACGTAACATTTCTCCAATTAATGATGAACTAACAATCAACAATCTTAACTTTCCACCATTGTTGATTGATTTCAAGCTTTAATTCTCTATACCCATCTCATTAATTCTCTTAAGGTGATCAAAGTTTTATGCTTTTTTGAATTATTCATAATTGTAAGAAATGTAGTTTAAAATTTAAATCATATGATCATGTTTAGCATAATTGGGTATTTGTTTTTGTTTAATTTTGTGTTAATTTGCAGTTTTTCTTGTTAATATTTGTTTGAATTGAAATGGGTAGATCTTAATTTCTGTGTTTAATAAATTTTTGGCATGTAATTGGATGTTAATTCACTTAATTGTTGGTATAACATGCTAATTCATGTTAATTTGATCTGAATTTTGAATCTTTTGATGTAATCATGCCTGTTATGTGCTACATTGTCTTTGATGTCCCTCAATTTTCTGCAATAATGCTTCAAATTGCAGCAATTTTCAAGTTTTGTATATGATGTGTGCATTTGAAGTTAGATCAACTCTTTTAACACCTGCACTCTCATATTAAGTACGTCGGCCGAGCCGGAAATCATTTTGGGATTAAGCCTCTGATATGGTTGTTGCGTTTGAAGTTTCCACAATTTTGGTTGGCAGTTTTGACGTTGAGAAATGAGAACTGTGAAATTGACAGTTTTTCTAAAGTTCCCTACCTAAAAGAATTGACCAATTTTTTTGTTTTTGTTTTTGTTTTTTTTTGTTTTAAAACATTTGGGCATGATTGGTTTAATGATGCTTCAACAAGAAGGAATCGATCTCGAGTATTGAGCAAGAGTTAGTTGCTTTTATCATTGATGGTTAATTTGATTCACTTCTTGGAGTAAAAGTTATGCTTGTCTGTACTTTGATAACTACTTGCATAGGTAACTTTTATGATCCCATTTCCCTGTGAAATTTTAATGTTGTGCGGAAACTTTGTATATAGGTAACTTCTTTTTCTTTGCATTCATAAATTGAGTCGATTCCATTTATTTTAAAATATTGTCGGTGTTGTATGCATTTTTTCTGCGTTTAAATTAAATACTTCATGTAGGTTCTTGTTATTTTTAATGAGTTTAGCTCTTATATGACTTTGATATTGAATTGCAGAAGCCAGAGTAGGTTGGCAGGTTATCATGGAAATGTCGATTACTTAGAGATTGAGACGAGGAAAGCATTGGTGGTGGGTTGACAAATTGATATTGTCGTGCCAAGGACATATATGAGAAGGTTATTCTGTTAATGATCTGTCAGACAAAAATAGCTGAGATTTAATAATTTACTGAAATTATCACGACAGACTAGCGATTCAGTTTTCTTAAGATGAGGCCAGGGCATTGAGGTGTTGTCTCTGTGTGTCTTCCAAATAGATGTCTAATCTGTTTTGAAATAGTCAGCTTCTATTTGGGGAGACTTTTCTGGGTTTAATACTTTTTGAGGTTAAATTTTGTAATCACCTAGTTCAAGAAGCTTTTTATCTTAACTGATGTCGATGGAGGGATTGGCCTCGTCTCAAGGGCATAAGCATAGTCTCCAAAGTCATGGCCGCAAAACTTCACCGGGTGGAAATCAAAAAGATCTTTGGCTTGTTGTACGAGAAGGGTCATTAGCTGATCTGGAATTAGCTTTGGCTCATCTAAAGAAGAACGGAGGTAATATAAATTCGAGGAATGCTTTTGGTCTCACTCCACTTCATATTGCTACTTGGAGAAATCACATTCCTTTTGTGAGAAGGCTTCTTGAGGCTGGTGCAGACCCCGATGCAAGGGTGTGTTATCCTGCTTTGTTCTGCCCCTTATTATGCTGTTTACTTACTCTAGCAAGGACTTGAGGGTTTACGTTTGGAGTTCCTTTCATATGCTTTGTCTTTGATAGTTTGAAACTATCTTTAGACATGAGTTTGCTTTAAGCTTCCATCTCTAATGGAGCCAAAACTCACTATACTCGGTGTACTTCTTTTTACTGTTAAAGTATTGTTCACTTGATGTATTTTTCACTTTGGGTCATTCAGAAACAACATATTTGTGTTGTTAACACGAGGGTAATGTTGGCTACATCTTATCCCTCTTAACCCCGCCATATGTGGGCGCCCTTGAGGCATCACCCATCGGGATGGATTCGCTCAATGCTTGTTCGTTAGCCGCACGGCCGTGTTGTTGATGAGTTTGCTTCATAGATATTCTAACTTACTTGCATGTCTTAGTAATTTAATATTGGTTTTATCATAGACTCGTAGGTTCAAAGCAATATACGAATTAGATGCTCATTAAGTTATTGTTGCCTTGTTTCCTGCCTTCTGGCCATCTTTTTCAGGATGGAGAATCAGGTTGGAGTAGTCTGCACAGGGCTCTTCATTTTGGTCATATTGCTGTTGCTAGTGCTCTCCTCCAGGCTGGTGCTTCTGTCACCATAGAGGACTTGAAATCACGAACACCAATTGATCTCCTCTCTGGACCAGTACAGCAGATATTGGGCGATCAACATAACTCAGGTTTTTGAAACTTCTCTGTTCCGTGGTCATAGTATTTCTAGTATCCCGTGTCCTCGCGTGGAGAAGTAATTATTTTGTTGTCAACTCAAATGCTTGACGTGCCAATTGCAGTGACCACTGAGATTTATAGCTGGGGAAGTGGAACCAATTATCAACTTGGAACTGGAAACGCTCACTTGCAAAAGTTACCTTGCAAACTTGATGCACTTCAGGGTTCATATATTAAGTTGACTGCTGCTTCTAAGTTTCACAGTGTGGCAGTTACTGCTCACGGAGAACTCTATACATGGGGATTTGGAAGGGGTGGCCGTCTTGGACACCCTGAGTTTGACATTCATAGGTACTCATATATTTATGTTGCAGTGACGCTGTCACCTCTGTGGTGTTGTATTAAAGTACGTGGTTAAAAAAATTGTATGTTCACTCGCTCTCATTTACTGCCACACATACTGAAATATCAGAAAATCTTGCATGTCTAATGTCATCGCCTCAACTTTTTGGATAGTTCTTTCAAAAGTAATGTCATGGTATTTATGTAGTATATGGTAGAATTGAACCTCATCTATCTTGACCGAAAAGACCTGGAGATATTTGCGGGGGCCCGATACGATGGTTAAGTTACTGTTTGGTATTAAGGCATAGTAAAATAGTGTGTGTGACGAGCCAAACAGAGTATGACCTTTTATTAGGGTTGTATTGTCAAAGGAAGGTAGTAATTGTTTCTTACGTCCAAGTGATAATATTTCCTTCCCATGGTTTATATGTTTCCCAGCGAGACTCTGGGGCAGCCCATTTCCCTAGGATCATGTAGCCAGTGATGATATGCAACCAAACAGAGTTCAATTATTCATCCTCTTAAAGTGGATTTACTAATTCTCGTTAATAGATTCACTCAAAGTCACTGCTCATACGTGTGAAGTAGTTGTGTGTTTCTACTTTGTAGGATAATGGTTTTTCCTTGTAGAAGATGGTGGTAGTCATGGTTTAGGTGTTTAGCATTTAGATATTAATGTGGCTATTATGGTCAGGAGAATACATATAATTTCCACTCGGGAAATGTTAATATCTATCTAGCACTGTTGCTAACAGCTAAATATATGGAGGTTTGCCTGATATGTGCTTGTGTACTAGTAGTTTACTTGCGTCTCTTTTTGCAGTGGTCAGGCTGCTGTAATTACACCAAGACAAGTAGTCTCTGGGCTTGGTTCTCGTCGAGTGAAGGCAGTTGCTGCTGCTAAACATCACACAGTTATTGCTACAGAAAGTGGAGAAGTTTTCACTTGGGGATCTAATCGAGGTATTATAGCAAGTTTAATGCTGTAGAGATGTTGGACAAGAGCAAAATTATAGCATATTTTTACCATTTACCTTTTATTGGTTGGCTTTTCTTTTGTCAACTTGTATTGATATTATAACTTATAGAACCGTAATTTGTTTCTGGCATGTGGATAAACTTACATGAAGTCATATCATGTAGATATGTTCAAACTTGATGTGTTTTTTTTCTGTTACTAATGCAGTTTTTTTCCTTTCAAATTAAATGTGCAGAGGGCCAACTTGGCTATGCATCTGTGGATACCCAACCTACTCCTCGTAAGGTTAGCTCTTTAAAGCTGAAGATAAAGGCTGTTGCTGCAGCAAACAAACACACTGCTGCTGTTTCTGAGACTGGTGAAGTTTTCACTTGGGGCTGCAACAAGGAAGGACAACTTGGTTATGGCACTTCAAACTCAAGTTCAAATAATACTCCTAGATTGGTTGAATATCTGAAAGGAAAGGTATTCACTGGAGTGACTACTGCGAAGTATCATACAGTTGTTTTGGGAGCAGATGGAGAGGTACGCTTGTTTCAGATATCAGAATTTTTTTCCGTGCTCTATAGGTCCTTATTCCTTACTGGTGATTTGACTGTTATAGGTGTTCACCTGGGGCCATCGACTTGTAACTCCAAGACGCGTGGTTGTTTCAAGAAATTTGAAGAAAAATGAGAATGCAGTAATGAAGTTTCACAGGATGAAGAGGCTTAATGTAGTTGCAGTAGCGGCAGGCATGGTCCACAGTTTGGCGTTAACGGATGATGGGACTTTATTTTACTGGGTTTCATCTGATCCTGATCTGAAATGTCAGCAGGTTGATAGTGCAGATAGTCAAAACTTTTTCTTTGCCTTTCAATGATTTTGCAGAAGAGTTGATAGTACATCGATCCATGAATAATCTTCCGAGTGTGATATGCACAAAAAAAGGAACATAGTATAATGTGGATATAGGAGGCACAAATCATAATGAACCTAGTCCATAAATAACAAACCGAAGAGGTCTCCGCCTTGTGGTTAATACGAGGCGAAGGTTATTCATGGACATTTCAAAATGGAAACAATCAAGTTTATTCATGAATAGAGGGAGTACTAATCATTTTACTTCTGTTCCCTCCTTTTGCAGGTGTATTATTTCAATGGAAGGAAGATAGTCAGTATTTCTGCTGGAAAATATTGGAATTCTGCTGTTACTTGCACGGGTGATGTTTATATGTGGGACGGCAAGAAAAGTAAGGATAAGCCACCAGCTGTAACTAGGTTGCATGGTATGAAGAGGGCTACTAAAGTTTCAGTTGGTGAAACACATCTACTGATTGTTGGTTCAATTTACCATCCTGCTTATCCTGGCGATGCGGTTAATGACTCTCAAACGAAGAACATTAATGCCGATAATGAATTAGAAGATTTAGATGAGGGCTTTATGTTCAATGAGATGGAGTCTGCCAGCACACCATCCAGATTGGAAATAGAGGATGTTGGGAAAAAGTCAGCTCCAAGTTTGAAGAGCCTTTGCGAGAAAGTGGCTGCAGAATGTCTTGTGGAACCACGAAGTGCTTTGCAGATGCTAGAAATTGCAGATGCACTGGGTGCTGATGATCTTCGCAAGCACTGTGAGGTATACACTATACAGCTTGTTTAGAATTTTCCCTTTATAAACACGTGAAATGATAATAATTAGATGCTTTACGCATGGTTTTAGATCTTGGTTTGGGAGTTTATCTCAGAATCAATCGTTGTGCCATAGTGCAAAATGCCGATATAGCACCCTCCAAAACCTTGATAACTTGGTCATGATTTGGTCTCATGGCCCATATTTAACATCGTGATTGTGCGTTTGTTGGGATTTGGACTTCGGGTGGGAAAGTATGTGTTATAGACATAGCTGAGAAGAGATTGGATTGTGTAATGGGTTATATTTAACTTCCTATTCCATAAGTAAGGCGTGAAATATCATATTCAACTTCCCAAGACTACTAAATCTTGATGTGAGATGTGATCGTATCTTTAAGTTAACATGGTCACATGACTTTCTGGTCTGAGTCCTGAGTGAGGTACTATCTAATATGTTTCTTTCCTAATACTACTGTGGGCTTCACAGAATCTGCGGTCGTCAAAGTTAATTGAAAAGCTGAAAACATTTACAGAATTTGATGTGTCATGTGTCCAATTTGGATGGCTCAAATATTTTTAGAATTTCATGCTCCTGTACTTCATTTGGAGTAGAGGGGGTAAATCGGTAATAGTTGAGGTCGGTTGTACATATAGTGGTTTAAAATTAGAAATGATGCATTCTATTCCTCACTTCTCATCATGCTCCGTTTTGTCATTTTGCTTTATCACTTGCAGGAGCTTGTCATTCGCAACCTGGATTATATTTTCACGGTCGCTTCACATGCTGTTGCTACTGCTTCACCAGAGATTCTAGTTCATATTGAGAAATTGCTTGATATGAGATCATCTGAGCCCTGGAGCCATCGCCGACTGCCAACTCCGACAGCAACTTTCCCTGCCATCATCAACAGTGAAGAGGACTATAATGACAATGAGGCTTTAAGGTTTCGAGATAATGTTCCCATGGTTGATACAGTATATCAAGCTGGCAAGTTAAGATCAGAGAGCTTTCTGATGCCCATTAATGATGCTAATCAAGAAACCGCTAAGCAAGTTAGAATACTGCGGAAGAAGTTGCAACAGATTGAGGTTCTTGAGGCAAAACAATCGAAAGGGCATGTTCTTGATGACCAACAGATGGCTAAGCTGCATAGAAAGCCTGTACTAGAGAGCTCCCTTGCTGAGCTTGGTATTCCAGCTGAGACAACTACAAAACCATCATCTTCAGTCGCATTAGATGTTAAAGGCCCTAAGAAGGCGGGGATGTCTAAGAAGCAGAAGAGAAAGAGTAAATTCAAAGAATGTCAGGTTGATTGTAATGCCTTATCAGGCAGCGAACTGGAGCCGCTGCCTTTTAACACTGTTCTCGATGTTCAACTGCTAAAGTCTACTGATGAAAAGGTGATTTATCCGTGCATTCTTTCTTGATTTTGTGTTCTTGCTTTAGCTGTCAATACATAGTTAAAGTTAACCGAGTTCTTGACTAATTTCGCAATTGACAGATTGCTGCTGAACCTAAGGATGCAGTCACCAGAGAGACCCCTATTGCCTTTCAGAAGAAAAATGATATAGATATGAAAAGTACTAAAGGATCGTCAGCAGTGGCGACCAAGAAGAAAGGAAGGAAGGGAGGTCTGTCTATGTTTTTGACGGGTGCTCTTGATGAGCCAATCACAGTAATTGCTACTCCACCACCACCTCCCAAAACCGAAGGCCCTGCTTGGGGTGGAGCTAA
>LHUT01000237.1:22443-47277 GCA_001412135.1 Silene latifolia subsp. alba
GGAGATTCAGGCATACCTCCTTGGGCTGCTTCTGGGACTCCGCCTCATCTCTCTCGGCCTTCTCTTAGGGATATACAGATGCAGCAGGTACCACTAAATCGTTTTCCTTTGTATAGTAAAAGTTGTGTACCACCAACTTTCTTTGCCTTGCCATGTGGAGGATTCACTGAGCGCGAAAGTTTTGTATTTCGTGTCATATGTCCGTATGTGAATTATTACTGATGACGTAGCGATGATATTAACAGGTTAAAAAATACAATCTTGCACAAAGTCCAAAGTCAAGGACAACAGGGTTCTCAGTCACCACAGGACAGGGCTCACCCTCCGACTCTGGCACACCAAGCCGGTGGTTCAAGCCTGACATTGATTCTCCCTCGTCCATTCGGTCCATCCAAATAGAAGAAAAGGCAATGAAGGATCTCAAACGGTTTTACAGCACAGTTAGGGTTATAAAAAACCCGAGCTAACCCCTCCTTTCTTTGCTTAACTGGTTAGCCTTTAAACATAGTGTCATTCGCAGATTAAATCGATCTTCTGTACATTTCCTTAGGTAGATGTCTCACTCATAAAGTGAAAGTTAAAAAAAGGAATAAAGTAGTCGTCCCGTGGTAGGTTAGATGATATTGTACAGATGGTGTCTAGTGTCTAGTTTTTCATTTTCATTTGGTTAATTAGAAGGTTGAGTATTTTAAGTAGCCTTCTTAAATAGCTTGTTTAAGGAGATTTTAGGTCAAATAATTCGGCAGCTCTAGTAGAGAAACCATAGGAGCTGCTCTCGTCTTTTCTGGAGGCGGGCGTTTAGGTTGTTGTCGATGGCATCCATCGTTGCTTTTTATTTATGATGTTAATTGTGTCGACTGTATATATTAGAATAGTCGCGGATTTCAGACAGAGGTTGTATTTCCAATCCCCTTGTAAATAAATAAAGTTACTAATGAGTCTTGCTAAGGGCAGACAATTTGGAAGTCTTCTGCTTGTTCACTCTGGTTATACATTGCTTTTTTATACGCCTTCTTAATTTTTCAACCATGTACCTCGCTCATTGGACAAGGTTGCGTGTCGGTCTCAGCATTAGTGGTGAGGCAAAACTCAAAAGGATGCCGTGAATCGGATTTTGAGGTGATTCGGCTGGATTCAGATCTGGATCCATGACCTCGGCTGTGTAAATAGATCTACGGGGTACAAAATTTCCAGCTGGATCTGATTCGCAAAGTCCAATGCGCTTGGATTGAATGTCTAATCCACAAAATTTCCAATGTGCGTGGATCGCAAAGTCCAACTTAGGTGACCCATTTTGGTTCATCAACTTCGGATCAGTGTTCCTCAATAATCCTTGCTTAATCTCTGATTAGCTTAAACCCTTACTAGACCTGGTAAAATTGAACCTACTCGAATGACGGACCGAATAACTTAACACCATACCAAACCTGCATCCGAAAATATGACCCATGACCCCACCATATCCAACTTGACTCGAATGTTTATTGTCACATGCTTAATAGACTTAATAATAACATGATAATAATACTCAAAAATGACTCGGCCCGAAGTCTTGCAAACCTGAAATGACCAACACGAATCGCTCTAACCTGCACCCGAACCGATTGTCCTGTTTCAAAGTCTAACCCTTAGGCGTTAGCGACCATCACCCTCACGGCCCCACACTATCCACATGTCCTGAAACATCAGCACCACAAACCCTACAAAATCCTCATACCAGAACTTAAGCCTCACATAAGCCAAACCTACCTCTCTAAACACATCCAACAAGCCCAATCATGCCTTGTCAAAGTCGACCCCATTAAAACCGACTTAGTAACACTATTCATACTCAGCTACTCGCCTCTTTCAAAACACAAAACTTGTTCATAAACTCATAACACTAAAAAATTAACTACAACTCGCCCAAATCCGTTAAAACAACAAAGTCTCTTACTTTCTTAATGAAGGTCTTTCTTTGAACTCTTTTTTTTTCTTTGTGGATATTTTGAAAGTCTCTTGATTTTCTTTTTCCACTCTCTTCATCCGTAAGGATGTTATAAGTTGATCTTAGATCAACCTAATTCCCTTTCCTTATAAAAAAAAAAAAAAAAACATACTCGGTACCAAACAAACATCGCCTATCAAACCGACCCAAACATAATCAAGTCCACCACAATTCCCTAGCGGAAAAGACGATAGGAGCACAATGTCAACCGTGACAAGCAGAAGTAAGAAAATGAGTAGAAAGCACATACCAAGTCTCTTGTGACTTTTGTCTCTCTTTATTTTTCGTGTGTCCCAATTTTTCCACACTTTTTTCTTCAGTTTTAAATTATCTTCCATTAATTACAAATTAAACTTCCTTAATTACCCAAATCAACTGTTAGTCAACTTTCCAAAAAGACTCAAACTTTACAATTTCTATAGTCAACATATTCCAAATCAATTATCTTCAACCTTTCTGAAATGTCAGGTATGCTATTTTTTTCAATTTTTTTTGGGATTAGTATTATGAATTATGATGATATTTTTGCAGCAATTTTTTGTTTTTTACTTTATTACTGTTATTTTATCTTGGGTAATTCGTAAATAGCCTCTTTGTGTTTGTAAGACTGCGTACATCCGACCCTCCTTACCCCGCAATTTGTGGGAGCCATTGAGACACCAGGGTAATGTTGTTGTTGTTGTTACTGTTTTTTTATTATTAAAGATTGGAACTTTGGCTTGTTTCGGGTTGACCCAGTTGTTGATCCGGGTCATTGGGGTATGGACAATTGGACTTGTAGGGATCCCTTTGTTGTTTAAGTTTTTCTATGTCAAAACCATGAATTATTGTCAATGGTTTCTGGGCAGTTGACTATTTTAGCATATAAAGTGGTGAAGAATTTTTTTGGGTTTTCTTTGTTTTTTGGTGATGTAATGGGTTGGTAATATAGTGTAAAGGTTGCGTACATCTGACCCCCTTACCGTGCAATTTCTGGGAGCCGTTTAGGCATTAGCGTAATGTTATGGGTGGTAACATAGTGTAAAGGTTGCGTACATCTGACCCCCCTTTTCCCTGTAATTTGCGGAAGCCCTTGAGGCACTCGCGTGATGTTGTTGTTGACTTGTTGATAAATAGTGTGAACAGATACTGGACTATGAGATGTTTTGAGGGTTTTTGTTTTACAAAATGTTTGTTTGCTGTTGATTCGTTTGGAATTTGTAGGTGTACTTGTATTTGAGTGCCAATGATGTTTGATGGTGGTAATGGTCAGAAGGACAAGTTTGTAAGGTATCAATTTCTAAAAATATCTTCTACTTTATTCTTTAGTGATTTATACTCCGTATTTAATAGTTAAAGTTTTTAAGATTCTTCATGATGTTTTAATTCTAGTCTAGAAGAATTAACATTGCAAGTAGATAGGAATTAGGATTCTTTTTCGTGCGCAACAAACATTAACTTTGGGGAAATTCACTGAAAACAAAGAGGTTCACTTGAGTGAGTGTTGGGGAGAAAAGTTTAGAGAATTGTTTTTTTGGAAGCTCGAAATGTATATGGAGTAACTTTTTGTTTGGCAATCACTTTGCCAGAAGTGGACTTGCATGGTGCCATTGTTCCATCATGATTGATATTTTGGTGAAGTCTTTCTTATTTTAGCATTGTGCAGTGTCCCATCACTCGTTTTCTGGCTAGTAATATCTATATCATAGATGTCTTGATGCGGTATTGGTATAGTGTATTTAACTACTGTATGGTGTAGGTTGGATGACTGGGATTCTTCAAGCTCAATTTCTTCTGATCCCCATGGAGTGATAAAATGCGGCTTTGGCATCGACAAGCTTAATTGTGGTAAACCTGCAACCAAAACCCCATCTAGTAAAGTTAAGAGAGGTATGACGACAAGCTCGGAAGGACTTCGATCAATAGGTAGATCACTTAGGTTTGGGGTTTCTCGGGCAGTATTTCCCGAGGATTTGAACGTGTCTGAGAAAAAGGTTTTTGATCCGCAAGACAAGTTCCTTCAACTTTGGAATAAGTTTTTTGTGGTTTCATGTATTCTATCAGTTTTTGTGGACCCTTTTTTCTTCTATCTTCCAATTGTTAATCCGGGTAGCTACTGTCTGGGTATTGACCGGAGGTTAGCTGCCGCAGCTACTACTGTGCGGACAATTATCGATGTTTTTTATGTTGTTCGCATGATTCTCCAATTCCGAACTGCATACATTGCTCCATCATCAAGAGTTTTCGGACGAGGTGAACTTGTCACTGATCCTGCTCAAATTGCAAGGCGCTATTTGCGGACCTATTTTATTGTGGATTTTCTTGCCGTGCTGCCATTGCCACAGGTGTGGACCTCTTAATTTTATTTTTTTGCCTTCTGTTGCTTGTATGTGTCAATGCGTAGCATTTTGCATTTAGAAACTCTGGCATCCTAATTATATTCTACTTCCCAAATTTATTGTTTCTAATTGACTTTGACTCTCAACCAATGCCAACTTTGATCATGAATTTCTCCACATTTATGTTAAAGTACAACGTAGAATTTCCAAATTCGATTGATCAAAACTAGTATCTTCATACTATCACTTTAGAAAGTTTTAACTGATGTATATCCTGAGAAATATACATTACTTGACCATTAATGTCAAATGGGGACAATATAGATGACAATTGTATATGATTTTGATTTGCACGTGACTCCCTTGACTAATATCTATCTTCATTTTCTTCGATTTTTTTTTTCTTATAGATTGTTATCTGGAGGTATCTACACCGACTGAAAGGTTCTGATGTATATGCAACCAAACAAGCTTTGCTTTGTATAGTATTATTGCAGTATATACCGAGATTTGTCAGGATCATACCCCTCTTCTCGGAATTAAAAAGAACATCAGGAGTCTTTGCTGAAACGGCTTGGGCTGGTGCAGCTTACTATCTACTACTTTACATGCTCTGTAGCCATGTAAGTTCCCGTTTTTCTTGAAGACACTCTTCAGTGAATCAGTGATGTCTTTATTTTTTGTTCTCATGGTTTTTGTTATGATAAACTTCTCTTGTTCAATGAAAATGTCGTCTGGATACACAAGCGGCGACCATTCACTGGCATGAGTCCTTAGTTCTTTATTCTGTTTATAAAACCTTCATTAGTACTCCCTCCTAGTCTCTGTTATCTTCCTTTTCTTTTTGGGTGCCGAAATTATGGAAAGAAGACAATTACCTTTCTACCTCAAATCACTTACCCATATCCTTCGTTTATATCCCCCTCACCCAATTTCCACCAAACCAACCCAGCCCCTGCCACCACTTATACCTAGTCCACCACTAATACCCAGTCCTGACCACCGTCTTGCATCTACCCTGCCTCAAACACCACCACCCTGCTGAAATCATTACAAAGGCAGGCGAAAACAGCCATAACCTCTCTCTTACCAACGACAGCAACCCACGACACGTTAAGGGTGTAATGGGTGGTGATCTGGTGGATGTGATATTGATGTGTTGGGGGCCTTGGGGTTGAGTTATTCGGAGAGAGTGGGTGAGGCCTGAGGGTAATTTAGTCCATATATGTATAATTATATGTCCAAAAATAAGGAAATAGGGAAGAAATGATGACTAAGTCTAGAAAGGAAATAGGGAAGAAATTAGAGACTAGGAAGGAGTAGTTGCGTGAATATGCGTATTAAAGAGTTACAAACAAGACCCATATTACATCCTAACTCAATGTGATGTTTGGAGGAATTGTTGGTGAAAGTCGCAAATCATTTTTTTTTTCCACAAGGGATAGTATTCATTAAAGGACACCCAGGCCTCGGGATACTGGATAGAGACAAACTAGTTTTGCTTGTTTACTTTTTATTTTTCCGAATTAACCACCATGTGTCCTCTTGTATTGACAGCTGTGCGTTGTCTATTACGAGCATAATCTGTTTTAACATATATGTAGTTCCCCTACCGCTGTCTTGAGAAGGGTCAAGATTGGATTTCATAAGGTTATCAGTTGTCTCATTTATGGAAACATAGGATCTTCATTGACATATATCTGTTTTGTTGAAACATATTACTGGCTGACTGGCTGTTGATTCCGATATTGTGGAGTGCATATCTAATTCATTGTGTAAGAAATTTCTCTGAACACCTTATTGTCTAAAGCCTTTCACCGTGTTAAGTAAGCAAGAAAACGGAACACACTCTGAAGTCCTAGTTTTATGTGTCAAAAATTTGTAGGAAAGTCGAAGAGTTATTATGCCCCTGTGGCTACTTATTTTTTGTACTGCCGGTGTCCATTTATAAATACTTATTGGTAATGCAAATGTCAGCTAAGCCTAGCTCGTATGTCTTGAGGGGTGGTTCTTATGATTTGGGTTCGAATTTCATCAGCACAAACACTCCTCTTGTGGCTCCCTTTACTCCAAAAAAAATTATTAATTGTTTTGATTGGTGCTTGTTCTAGGGTTTTTGTTGCATTGCTATGGTGCAAATAGCAGAATAAATTGTCATTTGCATGAAAGTTTCTCATGATCTCATCAATAACATTAGATTGAAATGTTTGCAGATTGTTGGGGCTTTGTGGTATCTAGCAGGCATGGAGCGGAATGATGCTTGTTGGCAGGGAGCTTGCTCTAACAGAACGGATTGCGAAAAGGATTTCTTGTATTGTGATGACCAGCAGAAGACTAGCGAGTATGCTACCTGGAGTGGTATTAGTAAATCAGTTCTGGACGCAGGATGCAATGCTACTGATGCTAGTCCTTTCGACTTTGGTATCTTTGGACAGGCTTTATCATCTGGCATTTTCGCGTCAAACAGCTTTGTTTCGAAGTATTGTTACTGCTTATGGTGGGGACTGCAAAACTTGAGGTATTTTCGGCAGCAAAAGAAATTCTTTTGTACGTCGATGTTGCATTACGAATTTTCCTGAATTCAGAGACAAATTATAATTTCATTTTAGATGTGTATCATCAGTACTCTGTAACTTTTTGGGTTCCGTTTAGGGATGTTAGTCTATATATTGGTAGATGGCTTGATGCACCTCTAAAACTACAAGAACTTTAAGGAGGGTTGAGGCTCTTTTTTTTTTTGGAGGGGTTTGGGGTGGGGGGTCGGATATAAGCATCCTTCTAGAGTCTGTTTTCAGTTGGCCCATGCCTCATAATGAAAACTGCATCGATAATTGCATATTTTCATTAAACGTGTGCTGGTTCACAGAGTGCGCTATTTTGCTTTGTTCTATACTTCTATCACAATCTAGAACAAAGGAATTGTGCATAACGTATTTGGCTGAGAACAAAAACACTACATTGAAGGCTCTATGTTATGTTTTCACATATGCCTTTGCCTCCTTTGATCATCACTGGGGGTACAGCGACCTTCTAGTGTGTATACTGGAAAACTCACTACAGTTGCATGTTTGATATTATTTGAGCATTGTTGTACTTGTTCCGAACTTCAATAAACATAAGTTGTTTCTTAAGCTAGTTTTCATATGTTTTTTTTTAACTCCTTGCTGTTGAAATACCGAGTTCCAAAAATTATTGCTTTGGGTCCCCAAATTTCATTCAATTTTTGAATTCATTCTTCTCTAGGTGTGAAAATGCATTTTGTATGTTTTCGTAATTTTGAACTCAGTTCCATTCGACTTGAGGGCGAGTTGATTTTATGGAATGCAGACACCAATTCCCACATGATGGAACTGTGCGGGATTAAGAGTGTGTAGCTGAGATATTATAATTCGTTATAATTTTAAGCATATCGGTGGTCAAAGTTATTTAAAGTTTGACGTAAGAGTATTATTTATTTGTTTTTTTATATGCTGCATACTTATTGCAATTTGCTCTTTATGCTTATTAGTTTTCTTAGAACTTGTGTACCGAGTTTGTTTCAGTTGCTGCTTAACTGACTGTAGTTTATGTGCCGCTACATTCTTTTGAGGCAATTAGTCTTGATATTGAATCATCCTTTTTGTTTCAGTACATTGGGTCAGGGTCTTCAAACCAGCACCTATCCAGGGGAGGTCTTATTTTCCATTGCACTAGCCATATTTGGACTCATCCTATTTGCCCTTTTGATCGGAAACATGCAGGTATTGCTTCAATGATCTTTAGATTCTTCTCAGAAATGAACCGTTGAGACTAAGGCATCACTAAGCACCTAGGTAGCACCAAAACGGACACGGACACGACACGGACACGTGATACGGCATCCCATGAAATTTAGGACACGGGACACGCTATTTAAATTTAATAAAAAAAATATTTTATGGTTATAAATAACGTANTTTGCCCACCACGCCGCTCTTCCGATCTGACGAGTGTCGGGTGTCCGAGTGTCCGACACGGTGTCGGACACGGGACGGCTAGTTAGGAGGAGTGTCAGTGCTACCTAGCTAAGCACACAGCCATCCATTATTTTGTTTTAACTCATTACTAGCGTGAATACTTATACTCCACATGCATATGGGTTTGACTCGTAAATCTGTAATGGATAAGTCATATGACTTGAATAGCAACCTTTAGAGTATTTTAGATGAAGGGGAGGGCTGGTGCCATATGCACGAACCATGGTCAATTCTGCGTTAAGAGATTCTTTTTTTGGTTGGTGATGAAGGACCATCTATCTGGCATATGGGATTCCGCCGTAGCTTTTAGTTTATCCATTTTGTTATTTGCCCCTCCCCGCTTCTGAGTTTAGGGAAGTGAATTCACAAGTGTTCAAAGAAATGAG
This sequence comes from Silene latifolia subsp. alba, assembly GCA_001412135.1. Lineage (NCBI taxonomy): Eukaryota > Viridiplantae > Streptophyta > Magnoliopsida > Caryophyllales > Caryophyllaceae > Silene > Silene latifolia. Next base: position 31,130 of record LHUT01000237.1, read on the forward strand.
CTTGTTTATGAAGGTTGTGTCTTTGCGTATGTTTACTGTTTTGAACCATTAGGGGAAAGAAAGTACTCCTTCCATCTCTGTGACGCATGGTATAAACGTCTCAATGCTGAGGCATGCTATAAAAGGCTGAATGCATTAGGGGGAGAAATCATTCCTCTGTCTCTTTATTCATACTGTGCTGATAGTAGATTATTAAATTAGTTGCTTTTGTTCAAACACTCAGTCCGTAGGTTAGAAAATGTCGCTTGCATATAAATGTTGTTAATTTAGAAGTTTTTATCTAGACAAATTTATCCTACAAAATACCCAAAAATGAAGGAAAAAAAAAGTACCTTATACCCTAAAAGTAGGGGTTGTGCTCCTCACTACTTGTTGTGGTACCGAAAAAGGCTGGCTGGCTTGGATTGTCTCGGGTTGTTCAGTTAGAGAGAGGACGCCCCAAGCCAATGTTGACCCAAAAGTACCTTCGATTAGCATTTCTTGTTTTATTGCTAAAAGAAAATGAAATCATTATAACTGTTATGGATTTCTATCTAACAATGTGTATACGTTGAAAATTGTCATTTTACAGACATATCTTCAGTCTCTTACACTTCGACTAGAAGAGATGAGGGTCAAAAGGCGTGACTCAGAGCAATGGATGCGTCATCGCCTGCTACCTCAGGAACTTAGGGAACGTGTGAGACGTTATGATCAGTACAAGTGGTTGGAAACTCGTGGAGTTGATGAAGAGAGCTTGGTCAGTACTCTACCAAAGGATTTGAGGAGGGATATCAAGCGCCATCTTTGTCTTGCATTAGTGCGGAGGGTAAGCTCTTTTACTCTTTACTCGAGAATAGCTGAAGTTCTGTTTTGTTTTGTTTTGGGACCCTGTCATTAAGAAAGGGGGATGTTACTTGGTCCTTCTAAGTACTTGCATCAAGAAACCGTAAATATGAGGGGATGTCAAATTGAACTCATTATTTCATACAGGTCCCTCTCTTTGAGAATATGGATGAAAGATTGCTGGATGCCATCTGTGAGCGCCTGAAACCAAGTTTATACACCGAAAATACTTATATTCTGCGAGAAGGTGACCCAGTCGATGAAATGCTCTTCATCATTCGTGGTCATCTCGAGAGCGAAACTACCGACGGTGGCCGAAGTGGGTTTCTGAACCGAAGCTCCCTAAAAGAAGGTGCCTTTTGTGGGGACGAGCTTTTAACATGGGCATTGGACCCTAGGTCGGGTTCTAATCTCCCATCATCTACTAGAACCGTGAGGGCTTTAACCGAGGTTGAGGCCTTTGCCCTAGAAGCTGAAGAATTGAAATATGTAGCAAGTCAATTTAGGCGGCTTCATAGCCGACAAGTCCAACACACCTTCCGCTTCTACTCCCAGCAATGGAGAACATGGGCCGCCAGGTTCATTCAAGCTGCATGGCGCCGACATTTAAAGAGGAAATTGGAGCTCCGTCATAAGGAGGAGGAAGTCGTCGAAGGGTTGAACGAGGGCTTGAAGAATGTCGGCAGTGGCTCCGTTAGCCTTGGAGCTACCCTTTTGGCATCACGGTTTGCTGGAAAAGCTATGCGAAATGTTCATCGAAGTCGACTTGAGAAAGGAATTAGTGCTAGGGATTTGGTGAAATTTCCTAAACCTCCGGAACCCGACTTCTCTGCTGACAGGGACTAACTTGTAAGGTTGTTTGTATGTAATGCTTTTGTGGATGAAACTATACAATTTCGAACTTCCGACTTTCGAGCTTCTCGTGTTTTTAAATGATTTTAGTTGTGTAGTGTATGATATGTATTCAAATTATGTAAAATTTGATGTGGATAACTGGATATTGTTTTGATTTTTGTAAAGGAAATATAACAAGTATACACGGATGTTTGTCAATGATGTTTTAGATCGTCTCCTACTTGGATTATGTACATAGTTCAGGGTTGTGGCCCTTTGATATCGAATGTCTTAATGTAAAATCGTCTTATTGTTAGAGTTTAATAAAGACCTCTGGGCTCTATCACTATCATATTTTGCTACTATATACGTGTAGACCTAGTAAAATTGACCGGACCTGACACCTAAACTAATGACCCGAGGTTGACACGTAACGCGAATTGAACCAATCAAATAACTTGATAATAACAACCCGAACTTGAATTAACCTGACTCAACCTGATCCGATCTGAATCCTATTATGTGTAAGAACTAGAATTGTTTGAATGATTTTTTATCGAACCCGACCTGGTTGACTCGTTTGCTAGGTCTATTAATAAGAGTGTGAAAGTCTCTTTTAAGACCATTGTAAGTGAGAAACACACTCAAAAACTTACTTAAACATGAACTCAATTAGTGATCATTATTAATCGGGTGTAAATTGCTTTAATTCATTTCACAATTACAACCGTCTTAACCAAGAATGTGCAAAGGTCATTTTAGATTCGGATGAAGTGGGAGAGATTAGAGAACATATCAAACGCGTACATATGACTATGATATGAGTGTGAAAGAAGTTCAAATTGTATAGAAGAATTAGATCCAAATTCAACTTTATGACAATTTTATACCCCATTATAAGGAGATTGATATAGATTGGAGGGACACAAATATGATTCTTTGACACTAAAGTTTGTGCCGCCCAAGACAACTATAAAGTTTCCTCTAGGAATCTTGATTTCAATAAAGTGGTCGTCCATTTCTCTCTTTTGCTCTTTTTTTCTCTTGTGCTACATTTACTCCATTTAAAGTCACTCTTTTCTTTTACTATTAGTGCATATCATGACTTGTAAATTGTTGTAATAATATGTACTCAATACTATTTACTACCCTACTTTAAAACCGATTTCTCGGAATGTGTCTTGTCTTCGAGTTGTTTAGCCATTTTAATATCATAATATCTGATATCGACTTTTTTTGATCCAAATACAACTCGTATGATGCAATATATATATCGACGAAGATATTAAGCAATTCGAACCTTGCCAACATAGCTAGCTTATGACACTCATTACCGCGAACATTAGACATTAAGTTGGTCAATTTGTTTAGGTATTTCAGTATGTATATGTCATGAACATATAGTATCGACTTCTCCTTTTTCAGATTCAGATCGGATGACATGATACATACCAGTGTAGATATTGAGCCATTCGAACCTAGCCAACATAGCTAGCTAATGACAATCATTATCGCAAACGTTAATAAACATCAAGATGGTCCATTTGTTGATCCAATCCAGATTCAGCTCAGATGATACAATATACATCGACAGAAATACTGCACCATTCGAACCACGCCAACATAGCTAGCTAATGACATTCATCATCGTGAACATTAAATATCAAAATGATCAATTTGTTGATCCAATCCACAATCAATACAATTTTTAATACACAAGTAATGTTTTTGAAAAAAGTTCAATTACTATATATGAAAACAAAGCAAAAGTAAGAGAGGAGTAAGGATCAATAGGTGGTGTAAAGGTTTAATGCACATGAAGTTAAGTGTCATCTCTATTCTTTTACCCTTTTTTCATCTTTTACTTTCATTTACTCCACTACCATATGATTCGGTCCGGATTCTCTCCATTACCTTCCATTGCCTTTCAACGGTTCAGATTTTGTTCCAGAACGATCCAACGGTCAAGTGTTCTGATGAGGTGAAAAGAGAGTAATAATTTTAGGAAAATGAAAGTGCCAAAAAAGAAATGAAAACCTTAAATCAAGCATTAATNATCAAGCATTAATGACATCAATTTAAGCGTAATTCTGTCTTAAATTCCTAATTTAATTTCATTTTGAGAAGTAATTTAGTTCTTAAATACAACCCTAAAGGCTGTATTTATCATTATCGATAATTTTATAATAGTGCATTAGGAGTAATGGATCATCCATTACTTTTGAGGTAATGGAAAGTATCCTCACTCCATATGATTCATAATTCATACATCTCTATAGCTAAGTCTTCACTCTTTCCTATAAAAATCACATTCTTCACCACCACAATTCTTCTCTTTTCCACCACCTCAACTTTTGTCAGTATTTCATCCTTTCCTTTATTTACAAGATTCAATATTATTCCAGACAGTTTTATAATAAGTTTATTATTCGACCATTTTAGTTACATACCGTCTTACAGAAAACTAATGATAAATTTCTTCTCGATCGTTTTCTTACCAAATATAAGCATATAATTGAGATGTCATCACATATTTACATGAGTATTCTATAATCTCACAAGTATAACATGCAAAAATTTACGTTCATCAATTGAACTTCTTAAAGATTATTTATTGATTTTTGTTATGGCAACCGTTAAGAAACTAATAGTAGAAGTAATAGACGCAAGAAACCTACTACCAAAAGACGGTCACGGGACATCGAGCCCGTACGTTGTAGTAGACTTTTACGGTCAACGAAAACGCACCCAAACAATTGTCAAGGACCTCAATCCGACATGGAATGAGGCCCTTGAGTTTAACGTCGGTGGCCCCTCCGATGTTTTTAGTGACACGGTCGAAATTGACGTGTATCATGACAAGAATTACGGTCCGACTAGGAGGCATAACCATTTAGGTCGAGTCAGGCTCAGTTCAGGTCAGTTCGTTAAAAAAGGCGAAGAGGCCTTAATTTACTTCCCTCTTGAAAAGAAGTATTTATTGAGTTGGATTCAAGGTGACATTGGCCTTAAGGTGTATTATTCCGACGACGTCCCGCCACCACCACCGCCACTGCCTCCGCTACCGGAGGTTTCACCGCCTGTGGTAAATGAGGAGCCAAAGCCAGCTGAAGAAAAGGTGGAGAATCCCAACGAACCACCTGCTGACACGTCAGCAGCCCCGGTCCCACCACCAGAACCAAGTAATACTAACGTGGACTCTAAGTTACCTGAAGAAGAGTTCAAAGATGCTAATGAACTACCACCACCACCATCATCGCCGGCACGTGACCCACCACCGCCTCCACCAATGTCACCGGCACGTGATCCACCGCCGCCGCAATCACCACGGCCAAATATTGATATGATGGCTAATATGGCTTCAGGGTCGATTCCTGAAGTGGGAATCGCTGGCGTCGGAACTGGTGGATTACCACCGGCTCCGATACCGTCGATTCCACCGACGATGCCGATATCACGATCGATATCGACTGCGTCGTTTGAGAGCGTTCCGCTCGAACGCTCTACATTTGATCTAGTGGAAAAAATGCACTACCTTTTTGTACGTGTGGTAAAGGCAAGATCACTCCCTACTAACGGCTGTCCAGTAGTAAAAATCCTAGTTTCGGGTCATCGGATCGTATCCAAACCCGCCCGAAAAACGACCTTTTTCGAGTGGGATCAGACATTTGCCTTTGCCCGAGACGCTCCGGATTCCTCCGCTATCTTGGAGGTATCCGTGTGGGATCCGCCGAACCCTGGGGGTTTGGCAGATCCCACAGAAGGGGGACTGTCCATGAGGGAGTTCTTAGGCGGAATATGTTTCGACACATCGGAGATCCCGCTAAGGGACCCACCGGACAGTCCCTTGGCCCCACAGTGGTACAGGCTGGAAGGAGGTGGAGCCCACATGGGAGATTTGATGCTTGCCACGTGGGTTGGGACCCAGGCAGATGACTCATTCCCTGATGCATGGAAAACTGATACTGCAGGGAATGTTAATTCAAGAGCTAAGGTGTATTTGTCCCCTAAATTGTGGTACTTGAGGGCTACGGTTATTGAGGCGCAAGACCTTTTCGCGGGGTCTAAGGACCCCATGTTCCAAGTGAAGGCTCAATTGGGCTTCCAAGTGTTGAAGACCAAGCCAACGGTGAGCCGAAACGGCTCACCGACTTGGAATGAGGATTTGATGTTTGTTGCGGCCGAGCCATTTGGTGATCAGTTGGTGTTCACATTGGAACAACGACTGCACAAGGGCTCGGTCGTAGTTGGAGCGGCTAGGGTGGGTTTAAACACGATTGAGAGACGAGTGGATGACCGAAAAGTGGTCCCTAGGTGGTTCACGTTTGACGACCCAAATGCGGACGAGAAAAGAGCGTATAAACCGAGGGTGCATTTGAGGATATGCTTTGATGGCGGGTATCACGTGATGGACGAGGCAGCTCACGTGTGCAGTGATTATCGACCCACAGCGAGACAATTGTGGAAGTCTGCGGTGGGGACGGTAGAGCTCGGAATCATTGGGTGTAGGAATCTTTTGCCTATGAAGGGTGTAGATGGTAAAGGATGTACAGATGCATTCGCGGTAGCAAAGTACGGTCCCAAATGGGTGCGTACGAGAACAATATCGGATAGTTTGGATCCGAAGTGGAATGAGCAGTATACATGGAAGGTATACGACCCTTGTACCGTCTTAACCATTGGAGTGTTTGACAGTTGCGGTGTATTTGATTCCGATGAATTACAAGAAGTAACGCGTCCAGATATCCGTATTGGTAAGGTACGGGTACGCATTTCTACACTCCAAACCGGAAAAGTGTACAGAAATGTTTACCCGTTACTCCTCTTAACGCCAATTGGACTAAAGAAAATGGGTGACATAGAATTAGCAGTACGATTTGTACGAAACACGCCTACGCTAGACGTGTTACAGGTATACTCTCAACCTCTGCTGCCATTAATGCATCATATTAAACCGCTTGCCTTAGGCCAACAGGAAATGCTGAGAACCGCGTCTGTTAAGATCCTAGCAGTACATTTGTCAAGATCAGAACCGCCTCTTCGACCTGAGGTTGTACGTTACTTATTGGACGCTGATTCCAACACGTTTAGCATGAGAAAAGTCCGAGTAAATTGGTTCAGGATTATCAGCTTGGTTGCGGGAGTGATCGATATGGTGAAGTGGGTAGAAGACACAAGAACATGGAAAAACCCGACATCAACCATTCTTGTACATGCATTACTGGTAATGCTGGTATGGTTTCCTGATCTTATCATACCGACATTGGCATTCTATGTCTTTGTCATTGGTGCTTGGAACTACCGGTTCCGGTCACGTGACACACTCCCTCACTTCGATCCCAAGCTCTCGTTGGCCGAGAACATTGACAAGGACGAGCTAGATGAGGAGTTTGATATGGTGCCTAGTAGTAGACCGCCTGAGGTCTTCCGTGGCAGGTATGATAAGCTTCGGACCCTAGGGGCACGTGTCCAAACCGTACTGGGAGATCTGGCTACCCAAGGAGAGCGGGTTCAAGCATTGGTAACGTGGAGGGACCCACGAGCAACAGGGATATTTGTCGCGTTGTGTTTTTGTGTCGCCATCATATTGTACTTGATACCTTCAAAGATGGTGGCAATGGCTTCCGGGTTCTATTACTTTCGCCACCCAATGTTTCGGGACCGAGCTCCGCCTCCTGTAATCAATTTCTTTAAGAGACTTCCTTCACAATCTGATAGGATATTGTAAGATGAATATTAAGAGACTGAAATTGTGTGTTTATATAATGAAACTGCAATGTGCATATCATAGCAGCAGTGCAGCACACTGTACTGCCTCTGATTTTGCTAATTAGCTTTGTGGAGTGGTGAATAAATTCCGACGGATTTCTTTTTCTGGGTAATATTAATGTAATTTAGTACTTCCTCTGATTTTTTTAATTCTTTACGTTTGATTAAGATACGTCTAAAACAAAGTAAAGAACCAAATAAAACTTATCTGTCTTTTAGGTCTCAAATGTACTTCAGTAAAGAGTGCATACCATATCAGTATCCTGGCTTTGGCAAGATGCATATCAGTATCACATTATTCAGGAATCAGGATATCCATCTGCATTTTACAAAATATTACCACAGCTGTATAACATGTTAACCAGACTCGGTTAAAAGTATACTGCGCACGCGCACAGGGATTTTGAGAAATTTATGTGCTCAGTTGTTCTGTTTTGAGTGTCAGACAGAGATATGTGAAAGAATATAATTTGGTGAACAGCGGGAGTAAGGAGTAACAGGCCAACGACAACAATAACAGTGATAGGTATTGCGGAACCTTTGTCCCGAATACAAAGCCAGAAAATAAATATCATCAGGAAGAAGGCAAAAGAAACAGCCAACTAAGGAAATTTTTCCTGCACAGTTAGTTTACTGCTAATACAATTTTGAGACAGCACTGACAATTCTCAGAGGATCTAATGATAAAACTCTTTTTTTAGTAGTCCTTCCGTTCTAATCATTTGTTTACCTTTGATTAAAATACCTCTCACAATGAATATAATAGGTAAACAAATGATTGAGACGGATAGAGTATATAAGATCTATAACTGTTCAAATTTTCATCAAACAGCTAAAAACCCTAGTATGAACTATGATATAAACAACGCTACAAGAGCTTGTCCTTCCTAAGCCTTGCTACAAATTTTGTTCCCCCAACACAACTCGTAGGGGAAGGGACACAAGAATTGATTCGACTTTGATTTCTCATCGGGGAAATACGATGCATGTTTCAAATATACATGCATAATTGCCAAATATGCCAAAATATCATGATGCTGAACTTACTGATGCAAAATATGCAAGCCACCATTCAGAAACCTAGAAGCAGCCCCATTAAATGATGCTTAAAATAACCATATAGGCTTGAATGACTATGGAAGAGCAAACATACAGGCTTCAGATCATCTTAAACTTAAAGAGCAAAGACAGTTTTATGAGAAGGTAAACCGAAAAAGAAGTAGAAATATTGAGTAAAGATTCTTCAAACAGAAGAGTAGTATATTACAGTATCAGCTGAAACCTTTTTATTTATTTTTTTGTTTTCCAAGTTTCTGCATATAACAAAAGCTCATAGGCCATATAGCACACATACAAGTATACAAGAGAAAGCACATACATAAAATACAGTTTTATGCTACTTGAGTTTCAACATCTTCACCTGGAATCCTGCACTCGTTGGCACTCGCAACGACCACCTCCATCTACGGTCCTGCTTCAACTAAAGAAATAGAGCGCTTGACGTCCTTGACCTTCTCCATTAACTCACCACTTGCTTCTTCCGCTTCCTTGATTAGCTTAATAAGGTTAGCCTTTTCAACAAGAAGAGCTTCTATCTTTCCATCAACCTTCCCTAGCTTCTTCTTTAGCTTCACAAGATCCTTCACCTTCTCGCCTTCGTCACTTTTATTGCTCTTATCCTTAACCTTCTCCTTTTTCTTCTTATGTTCCTCACTACTTTCCTCGGATTCAACTTCACTTGGTATTTCCCGTTGCCCAACTTCACACTTTATTTTCTCATCATCCTTGCATTTCTTATCATCCTTAGATTTTTTCTCGTCTTTCTTCTCCTTATCTTTCTTTTTAGTTTTCTTTTCCACTTTCTCCTCGGACTCTTTGTCATCTTCAGCCTTTGATTTACCGTCCTCTTTGTTCTCAGTATCATTTTCACCATCCTTCTTTTTCTTCTCCTTTGTCTCTTTCTTCTCTTTATTTTTTTCACCATCCTTAGTTTTCTTCTTCTCGTCTTTCACTTCCTTTGCTCCATTTTTCAACTTTACCTCTACTGACTCGTCTTCGTCACCACCATCTTTGTGCTTCTTCTCTTTCTTATCCTCTTTCTCATCATCAGTCTTCGATTTGCTGTCTGCTTTCTTCTCTTCATCATTTTTGCCATCCTTCTTTTTCTTCTCTTCATTATCGTCACCATCATCAATTTTCTTCTCCTTGTCTTTAGCTTCCTTCACTCCATCTTTCGACTTGTCTTCATCCTCGTCATCTTTGGGCTTCTTCTCTTTCTTTTTCTTATTTTTTTCTTTCTTCTCTTTCTCCTCTGACTGTTCGTCATTGCCGGACTTTGTTTTACCATCCACTTTGTCCTTTTTCTTCTCTTTCTTCTCTTTATCGTTTTCACCATCCTTCTTTTTCTTCTCCTTCTTCTCTGTCTTCTCTTCATCATTTTCACCTTCCTTTTGCTTTTTCTTCTTGTCTTTTGCATCCTTTGCTCCATCTTTCAAATCTGTCTCTAAATTTTTCCTCTTCTTGTCTTCTTTGTTATGTTCCACCTTTTCTAGTTCTCTCTCTGGTTCATTTTTCGCCTGCTCCGTCTCCTCAATTGGAAGTACATTTACATCCTTATCCTTCTTAATTTCTTCCTCTTTCTTTGGTTCCTCTACCTCAATAGGTATCTCCACAGTCTTTTTCAAGGCCAACTCTTTCGCTATATCAGTCACTTCGTTACCCGGAAGCTCTTCCTTTTCCACAATAACAAATGAGTCTCCCATCTTAATTTCCTGGCAAAAGAGAATAAAATTAAAATTGCATCATCCTCCTAAATTCAGTAACATTAGAAAACACACAAATTAAACAAGATACAGGTCGCATTAACTAATTTACGACGGAGACCTGCTACGAGTCTGCATCAATGTAATCAGCAACTATCAGACCATGTCAGACCAAGTTACATCAAGTAATTTTTGTCGGAGACCTGATACAAATGTGCATCAATGTAATCAGCAACTACCATACCATGTCAGAACGTATGTCTACCCTAGTAAATCCCCAACAAGGCTGTCACCAAGGGGGAGCTAAAGACCGATATCCTTGGACAGTTGGACTTGAATAGAGGTCATTTTACTATAGCCACAACTGAAAGGTATTTGATTTAGCAGCCAGTTTACCATGAGAGTAGATGACAGGCACAGGCACAGGTTCAGGATACTATCACTCTAGTCCCTCATGATTTACAGCAAAAACTCATCCAAGGATGACTATTCGACGGTTCATCTTCTACTAATAATGTAAGTAGTAAGCTCAAAGTTATAAAGGTCCATTCTTTGGTGTTTGAGTATGATGAAATAAAGCAAACTGACTCACTAAACTATCTTGGTATCTTAAATCATGAAGCATCAGATTGGTTAAGAAATTGCTTTCAAGAACAAACAATTGGTTTACGTCATCAACATACGGGAAAGGCTATGCAATATGCACCTATGTTCTATGTATATTCTGACCCCTTGCTCGCCATATGCAAAAAACGTTATTCAGGCACTGGGGCAATGTTTATTTGACTATACCTACATATATCTTAAATATTCCAAGACAGAAAATTTTACTTTGCATCAAACACCTAATCGGACATATAGCTCTTTCGCCTTCATTGAGGTCAACCTCTATTTGTTTGTACCATTAGAGTAAAGCTACTTACATTCGACCCCCTCCCCCTTACATCATATATACGCAGAAGCCTTTGAGACACTAAGATAATGTTGTTCTGTCCTTATTAAACCGACCTACATATGTTCCATTTCAATGACATTTCACAATCTCAGGAATTTCACCCCAGAAATAATACTGTTCTGAATCAAAATGCATCCAAAACATGTTGCTCACCTCCCCTCAATCACAAATTACAACAACAGTTGATAACAAGGATAACTAAATGCAGATAATTCCAAGTTTCAGCGCGATTGCAGACCGATTTCCCCTTAATCAATTAGTCTTTGTGCCCCTCAATTAGTCTTACTATAGACGGATATATCAGTCTAAAGTGGGTGACATTTTTGGGTCCACTATGCAACTTGTTGCTTGTTTTATGCTTAAAGTGGGTGGATATTTGGCCCGTCTATAACTATAGACAGATATCTTCTGTCTATAATGAGTCTTTGCGCCCCTTAATAAGCAAGGACAAAGTAACACCAAGTACATTGATCATAAATTTGCTTCCAAAAAATGAAAGCCTGTACTGCAGAAACAGTCTATAACAGGATAAACCCGTATCGAAAATCGCCACCAACACCAACAAAAACACCAGGGCCAATACTAACAACACATACCCAGTAATCAAATTCAGCTAAAAATGCACTAAAAAAATCATCAAAACAAAAACCCATCATCAAATTTTCTAAATTACTAATAAAGTCCCAACCTTTATCAGAATTTCAACTCAGCTAATTAAAAATTCAGTACCCAATTATAAAGTCAACATGAAAATGTTAGAAATCTCAGATTTAAAACTAAAACATTAGCATACAGTACTGTAGAAGAATAGGATAAAAGTAAGGAAACCTTGAAAATTGCAAGATTGGATCTTTCTTAATGGGTAAGAAGAGAATGTTGTAGAAGAGCAGTTTGGAGAAATGTAGGACCTTAATTACCAGAATTACATTCATATTATACTCAATATTTATAGGATTGGATTGGATTGGATATTTGGATGCTTAGGAAAGTCGGTAACTTGGTCGGTAACTTGAAGAGTTGAAAGCGTGTCTATCGGGTGAGTGGCAGTAGAAGCTACTTTGTCATTCAGTACATGGGCTTCTTTCATTGATTCACGGTTGGCAATTTCGCATTGACCCGATCCGTTCCAATCCGAATTTTTATATACCCGATCTGATCTTTATGGTTAAATGTAGGGCAATGCGAGCCGGTTCGGACTGGCACGCACTTCTGGGCCAGAATTTTGCAGTCCGTCTTCAGCCCAATCCGCCCGCACTGGCATGGCTCAATTTCCAGCTCTAGTTAAACGAATAGGATTTCGATCTGAAGGCAAGTAAATCAAATTAAATCAAAGTAAACATTCGGAAATGTAATAGACTTTAAAGATTGTTTAAGTTTGGTATAATAATGAAAATAGATTAAAGATGAAGGCTTTTCATGAGATGTAGGTAGAGATGGCAGTTGGTCGGGGATTCTACCCAGACCTTGAGGGTCGGACCCTAATGGGTCGGGTATGAGTCTCATTTTTTCAGACCCAATGGGTATGGGTCGGGTATGGGTCTTAAGAAAATATTTCGGGTCCGGGTCCGGGTCTATATTATGAGACCCATACCCGACCCTTAGACCCTTTATTAAAGAAAAAAAATCAAAATTACAACTTTTCTGAATTCATACGGGNAGTGCCTGAAACTCGGACCCGCGGGTAGACCCAGACCCTACCCTTACCCATAGGGTTCGGGTATGGGTCCTCAAATTTTAGGCCCTTGCGGGTCTGGGTCGGGTACGGGTCCAAAGGGAAAATCTCAGGTCCGGGTCTAGGCGGACCCTACCCAGACCCTACCCATTGCCATCCCTCGTGTAGGCTTGTACCAAATTAAGGATATACCCGGTAAAACTGACCCAACCTGAATAACCCGTTCTGAAAGCGATCCGTACTTGAACTGAGGACCCAAAACCCAAATTGACCCCACTCTATTTAAACCCACCCGAATGTTTATTATTGCAAATTACCGTTATCCCAAAATAACTCGAAACAAGTAAACAACCCACCTAGCCTGGCTCAAATTCTTGTAAATCCGAACAACCACGACCCGATTAACCATAGCCAAGCCCGACCTGATTGACCCGTTTAAGGACACGGAATGCCAGGAGCCGAAGGACCTGAGGTTATAAAAAACTTTTTTTATTTGTTTTCTGGGTTAAAAACTAACAATGCCAATAAAGAATGTAGCTCACCAGAGGGATCTTATCAGGTTCGATTGAATAGATGAGCAGTTTTTAATCGTTATTGCATTTTGCTTAGAATATCATCAAACTTTTCAGCAACTCTATATTTCAATATGTGTGTGCTAAAGACATGTTCTTTGTTGTTTGAATTCGCCTTTCTTGCTTCAGTTTGATCATATTGTTTTACTGGCTAATTTTTGCAGATTGTTCCTGTAATTTGGTTTATTCACTTCTGAACTTGGTTAATTGCTTCTTTAATCATGATTTTAACTTTTAATCACATTTCTGGCTCATTGAATGCTAGTTAACCATGCTAATGAAGTACTTCATCCGTCTCCATCATTTGTTTACCTTTGTTTAAGACGTCACTCACGTCTCACAAAGAATAATAAAGGTAAACAAATGATTGAGACGGAGAGGGTTTTACGCTACCTAAAGTCTAAAGATTGGGACTTTTTGATATAATAAAGAGGTAACAGACTTGATATTTGCGGTGGGGGTGAATTTTTATATACATGAATTACACAGCCTGGTTGGAACAGTTGAATCATGAAGTTGAATGTGAGAAGGCTGAAATTTGCAGCAGGTAATATACAGTGGGGGATTCTTGGCTTTGTGCCGTCTCTGCAATTATTGGAGGACTAAATTCTCAGAATTCTGGTGCATGGACCTGCAAATTTTTCTGTTTTTAAAAAAAAAGGATTCTATATTGCTAAGGGCTTTGTAGAACGATCCCCCATTACCCCACCATTTGCGGGAGGCCTTGAGGCACGAGGGTAATGTTGTTGTTTGCTGTCTTATTTCCTTGTTTTCAGCAAATTTAAATCAGTTCGGATCCGTATTCTGACTCCTAATCCCTTACAATCACTGGGTATTCCACAATTCCATATGTTACTGATGCAAAAGTTGCATTTTCCTCACATCATGCTCCTTGCTGCAATATGAGAAGTTCGATAATTAGAGAGCTCCTGGATAGTACATCTCCAGAACACTCTTAGTTGTACTTCCCGGGATCTAAATCCCGGAGGAATATGGAGACTGATATAATTTTGCTAACTAGTTTTAGTAGTGTAGGAGTGTAGTGTATTCAAACTGCATACAGGATGCCAAGTCTGCTGCTATGAAATGTAACCTTTGTTCTTTTTCCTATGCCTATGTAATGGATGCAGTCATAATCTCTTTTTTCGGTGAACACTGTGATCATCTCGTTTTTTTCAAGTAATTAAGTTTGTCAATTGCCATGCCTTTCTGCTTGATTTTACAGCTGTTTTTCTTTTGTTTCAATCAATTGAGAAATTATTGAGACAAATGGCTGGCTTTCAGGTAAATGTCTCTATTTGTAGCTTACAGTCTACTCTTTTTCTTTCTCATGCTTCCACGGAAGGAATCTGGAGACATTGCTTGAAAATGTTCATAAAGAGTATCAAGAATTCAAGATTCCCTTGGCTTTTATGAGAAATGGGTAAATGTATATGTTACTGATCATTGTTGCTGTCATCGTAGTTGGTGTGCTCAAGCCTTGGTACAACAAGAACGGCGCATGAACACCTCTACTGCAAACGCTTTTACATGTACAAGATCGTTTAATCTGTTTTGCTTCTCCGTGTCATCGCATCTTTGATCTAGGTATGTAATCATACCTTTATCCTTTTCATTTGTTTTCTTGTCCTGTGATACTCCCTTAAAAGAAATTGAATAAGTTTCCTCTGTTATGTATGCATTATTCTGGGTTTGTTCAGATGAGAGTTACTGTCCTGCTTAAGCCCAGCATTTATCCGTATGATTAATCGTTATTCCAACCTAATTTCGTATTAATATTAGATAATTCGGTGATTCTGTAAATAAGTATTCACACGATTCAAAATGCTCTATATGCAAAGCCTGAAGAATAACTAAACAAATGAGTTTATGATATTTACAGCTGAATTACAGCAGAGAAATCAAGGATTCACTATACGGTAGATAACCTTATGGAGCTTCTTCTAAGCCAAAGTTCATACATGACCATATAAAAAGTATCGAAGTTACGAGGCGACTTATTCCACTGAAAATGTTTCCTTACCTTCAACACATTGGCTTGCAAGATTGAGTATTCTTTTGGACTAATACTTCTCAGGATTTTCTTCAAGTTAGGGATATCGGAAGATGTAACAATGACGGAAAAGCTCTTCCAATTTAGGATGTCCATGAAGGGAAGATCATAATGGTCGGCTAAAACCACTGGGACACATCCGTAGAAAATTGAGTCGCCTATACGGGCTGTGTTTACCTCAAACCCTTTCACATGGAGGCAGTATTTGCTTCCGAGTAGTTGCTCGGAGTAAGGCGCCTTCATCCTTCCGCTATGCACGAAGATGGCAGAATCGTTTTGCCATGCTTGGTAAACTGTTTTGCGTAGCGGTGAATTCATTGCTCCGGCAAAAAAGGCCAGTCTCTTCCTGAGATGATATAAGCAAAATAAGGTTAGGTGGTTTTGCTCTAGTTACTATGGTATATACTCCGTCCGTACCAGTCATTTGTTTACCTTTGATTAAAATACTCCTTACAATGAATATAAAAGGTAAACAAATGATCCACACGGAAAGAGTATTATGTAACATAAGACTCTAATTTCTATGAAATTGTAGAGTCGGTTTTTGGGATCAATTGTTTCAAAAGATTATGTACATCTGACCGTCTTACCTTCAGAGCGGAATCTTTTACATAAATGTCGTGGTAATGATGTCGATAAATCACAAATACTATCCTAGAACCAGTTGTATAATAGCATTGTACAACCGTCTCAAAGTTGTTGAGTT
>LHUT01000238.1:6585-34785 GCA_001412135.1 Silene latifolia subsp. alba
TTAGAACGAACTATAACATTCTAGAGTTGTACTCCGTAATTGAATGATTAGACCAAGTAAACAAAACAATCGAGTTAAGGAGTTTCCACAACGTTGTCTTTTTTAATACGTAAACTCTTCAGATTACATTACACACTAAGAATGAAGAGCGGAAAACAAGTTGCAAGAGAATTTACCTTAGATTTTAAAACAACAAAAATGTGGAAGCCAAAAACAGCTGCACGAACTGCAATTATACAAAGCATCTGTCTTAGGAACACGGAAATAAAAAGACGCAAGAAAATGATGTAACCGAGCAAGAGGGACAGTTCTCAGTTACCTGCATTAACAAAAATATTCATGAGAACGAAAACCATCTGTGTACTCCATTCGAATGTACGCGATCTTGATTGAATCCTTATAAATTGAATCTGCCATGAAGCAAACTATTTCAACCCAACATTCATAAAATTCATCTACTTCATATCAAACTATGTTTACACAGCAACAACATTACCACCGTGTTTCAATGGCTCTCGCAAATTGCGGCCTTTGTGTTAGCAGCACAAAGAGACTGTTTCCGAATGACCAAAGATGAAAATTGCATATATTCTTCCAAATAAATCACAATCAATCAAGCAAAAGTCAAACATACAAAAACCCAAAATAGAGAAAGAGAAGGATGTTACAAGGGAAACAGCAGTTAAAAGGGCATAGGCTGCAGAAAGAGTGAAAAAGATCCCACCATGCAACGGAGTCGACTCGTTGAGCTCATCCCATTTCGCCATTGATTAATTCCTTGATATCAAAGTGTAAACACACACCTTGAGTAAATTATATGATAGAGGAGAATAAGTACACAACTATACATACAGGCTTGCCATGCGCTGCAGTGGGACAGAATGGTCATTTATTGACAAAGTCAACGTTCAACTGGTTTTTGTGCCAGCATGCAGAGTATATATAGTTCTGATCATGAGGTAGGTAATACATCAGTAGATGTCGGTTAGTTTAACTGGTACTCGTCCGAATTTGAATTTTGTTAAACATTTGTTGTAGTAGTAGTTTCATTTCACTTATAAAGATAATTTAGATCCGTCTCACAATAACACGAGTACACAAAGCACATGAGCATGCTGTATGAAATTCCGAAAAGAGTAACACAGTAAAGCGATAAAAGTAGAAAATTATGATCAAAACAATGGGGATCTAAAATTGCTACTCGTAGAAGCCATTAACAAACACTTCAATGTAAAATTTAGGAACATTACAAGTTTACAACAAACTATCATCTTGCCATTGCATGAGCACGAGGATAAGATACATGTAAAGAAATCGAGTATACGACAAACCCTAGTCCTATAATGGTTTAAGTTGGCTTGAAACCGACACAATACAGGAATTGAGCGTCTTTTTCAAAATTGAATGTCGTTCTTTACATTTGGGTGATCCTTCGAAGGGCAGGACTACGACTAAATAACCATGTCCTTAAACTCCGACACACCTCAACAAATTCTACTAGTAATATTAAGTGGGCCCAAGAAAATGGCTACGTGTACTCTCGAGATAGAGAACACGCCTGGAGTTTCGGATCTTGTGAAGCTATCTGTGGGCCAGGATGAACAGATTGGATGGTACAGAGCTCATGCTCAAGTGCTCAGTGGATTGGATGGTACAGAGCTGAAACTCGCTTTGGAGGCACCTTCCGGAGAATAAAGAGGACAAGCGCGGAAGGCAGTATCTCAACTAACTGTTGTCACATAAACAAAATGTAAAGAATTGTTTCATTAAATTCCTGTCAAATAGATGCTTTTTGAGAAGATTACCGTGTAGTAAATCAGATCGAGGATCGGGTGATCCAAAACTCTGAGAGATAAGTTAGCATTGAAAGCAGACAGTGCAACCTGTGATCATCACATATAGGGAATGCCACTATGAGGATTATATCATGTATAGTCCGAGATTATCGAGATGCTACAAAACACAATGAAAAGTTAAGAAGGAAAAACTGAGCTCCGTGAACATGTCTATCCTTAAACAGATTATTATCTTGTACAACCAGGATGTGATGCGTTGCTGTGGCCTAGATTTAATACTATGTCAGTGCCCTGCAGATTACCTTTGCTGCAGAGCGGTACTTCTAGAGCACGAATTCAGCAAGCTCAACATGGTTGCATACCACATTAAATACTATTACCGGACAAAGTATTATGAGAAAACTAAATTAATATTCTCAGAAACAAGTAGACAGATGCTGATATTAATGCAGAGCAGCAAAGTTGTCAAAAGTCAGAACTTACCATGAAGCAGCGAATGAGAAAACAGACGAAACAGATTGCTGTAATTGATCCCACCTGTATTAACATGGGAGTTTAAAAAGCAACGCTAAATTTAATATCTTGAAGTTCAAATCTATTAAATTATTTCCCATTTCGCCCCTGAAACCAGGCACCGTGTCAACAAAGTTTCTGAGGGATGGAAATTAAAAAATAAATTCAAACAATCTCTTACAACTCATGAAATCGACCCCTTTACAAGTACAAATTGGACAAGTTCACCAATGCAACATTGACACTACTTTCCTAACACCAGGGGTCGAATATTTCATGATCACGATGTTAAGATGTCGTCAAAAGAAGAGACAAACCTCGTGAAGTTTCTTTCGTCGTCCCTTAGACTCAATTGGGAAGCGCCTCAGCATAAAAAATAATCTGTAAGCAGAACAGAAAATATGATCACTGTATACATATTATTTCGTTTTTACAGCAGTACACTTTGCTAGTGAACAAAAGGGTTTACCTTCCCCCGAACAACAGAAACCCAAGTGCTGCAAGAAAAGACACCACTGCAAGAGAAAAAAGAAAATATAACATAATGTAAATCAGAATGCTTTCATGGACAAAGTTAAATGGAAATAGTGGCTTTTGCTAAAATAACACGATAACCAACCTGCAATGAATACTTGGCTCATGGATCCAACAAAGCTGCTGTTATACAGCCATAGATATATCCATATTAAAGCCTGCCATAAGAACCTTCCTTAGCATAGCAGTATGAAACATTTACGTCTATATCACATTGCAGCGCAGGGGAAAATCATGAGCAAATCATTCCCCAATCCCACGGGCATTTTTCATTATGAAGAATAGCAGCTGATCATAACCATAAGCGGTATACATGTTAACCATACATAGACCCACAAACAGATCAGCTAATCATGGCAAAAGACTTTTTGCAACAGAATGCTTTTAACTTTTAAGTCCCGCCTCCCACCACAAGAATAGCCAAACAAGAGGCAGAACAAATACATCAAAAATCCCGGTATCTAATTTACCTAGAGTATCCTCGTAAACATTGCAAGTTACAGAAAGAGTGTAAGTTGGTTATCAGAATCTTAGGTACCATCTCAGCAAGTGCAAACTGCATGAAGTAGATAAGAGTTTGTTCACCTGACTGCTCACCATGTATTTATATTTGGCAATTGCCCAATTAAGGCACCGGCTTGGATCATTTCGAGTACTCAGACAGCTTTTAATTTAGTAGACATACTTTGTTAATCTGGATATATTTTTTAAATTTAACAAAAGAATGTTCACAACTTATTTTTTTACTGGTATCCTCGTTGTGCATATGCCAGTATAATGCGCACCAACTCAGTGAATTGACACAAAATCTCCTCACACATAAGAAAGATGAACTAAAAGGAAAACATAACTGACCTGAATAACATATATTACACAATTAACTGTTATATACCAAGCCCTCAGCCTATCTGTCGGAAGACTTCTAGCCTGCTCATCAATAAATTTAGGCAGCATCAGTATCAGACATATAATTTACGGAAAATTCACGTGGTACCCTCGAACTTTTCCATTTTGAAAATCACTTCACTTTAAAAGAAATTGGCCCCTTGAACCATGTAAGCTAAAGACGTGGTCGTAACCATAAGTATCAACACATAAGAAGCCTCAAGGGTTTTTTCTTTTTCACTTACGAATGAACCACAGCCAGCAGCGCATTTGGAGCCTAACAGATCTAAAACCTCATTTTTACCTGATAATATATTTCAGCCCAGAAGAGGACCAACAGTGTATACGTGGTAAAGAATAACAGCCCAGGGAGGTCCAGTAGCACCATTGTTAACACCTGTCATTGAACAGGAAAAATCCATCAACATAAGGATTGCTCGGACTCTTCAATATTACCTCGCATATCAGTGTCGGACACTCAACACTCGGACGTGGGTAGCACACTCGGACATTCCATTTTAGACCAAAAACATGGCTTTTATTCATAAAATAGCCAAATTTGACACATGGACAAGCACACCGAGTCCGAGAAACCAATAATGAAGAGAGCAGAAAGCAACTGCTGAAAAGTAAAAGAACCTATAAGTGGCCATGTCAAGCTCATCGGCCAAGATACTTGATCACAGATAGGTCCTTTAATGTATAGCCATATAGGTAGCATCATTATGTTTAGCTACTTCCCTAGCAGTAGCAACCATTAGTCACACAAATTGACAAGTCTTGCAACCACGGATATCTTATGCCTAGTTTAGCAAAGACCAATTCTATAATGTGTTCTAAGCACAAGCTCGTACTGAAATTATATGAAGGCTAGGAGCATCTTGATGACTTGAAATAAAGTTGCAAAAATAAGATAGCTTACCTTGGGTTTCAAAATAAAAACATACATGTGGAAGCCAAAAATAGCTGCACGCACTGTAGTCATACAAAGCCTCAGTCTTAGAAAGAGGAAATATAAAAAACAAGATACATGACAAAGCAAGAGAGGCTTTTCTCCGTCACCTCCATTGACAATAAAATTCATGAGATGAAAAACCTTCTGCGTAGTCCAACCATATTGAGGGACTCTCAATTGAATCCTTATAAGTTGAATCTGCACTTAAAACACTATATTAACCTAAAATCATAAAATTCAGAACTTTATATCAAAGTTGGTCTTAAAACAAACACAAAGGAGAGTACACAAACGATACAAGATTGAACTTGGCTGCTCAAAGTAAGATCAAACTAGAATTACCCATAATTATGTGTGCTCTATAAATGTTACTGCTGAGCATACTAGCCATCAAACCCAGAGAATGATCATATACCCTTTTTCTTCAATTACAACGCAATCAACTCTAGTAAGCATAAAAGGTACAATCTTTAGCAGCTCAAATTCAGATTTAATGATCTGCTCTTTTTGATGGAGTTAAAACATAATGAAATGAACCGACTTGTGTTGCATAAAACTCAACTGAACTAAATGAACCATCTATAACCCTTTAAAGCACATCCGATATCAAAATCATATACAAGTATAACACAATGTCCATCCAGTGAAAGATGAATTGCTACAATTGACTTTATAAGACCAAAATGACTGTTCAAAATTCTTGGGTTTGTTAATAAGAACCGAAACAGGAACAACCATTGTGGTTGCTCAGCTGCCTTGCTAGGCTGAAACAGCTGAAGTCCAAAGATTCAACCAATTTTCAAACAAAATTAACATGCCTAAACTATAAGATGACACTCCAACTACTCCTGCATAATCCAACCACAATCGCGAAAAAAGAATTCAACTTTATCAACCACCAACTAACAAGAATCAAACCCCAGAAAAAAATTCAACCTTTTTTCCTCAATTGCAAACCATATATCAACTCAAATTACCACAAAAGCAACACCTAACCTTACAAATTTCTATCATGTTTCAAAGTGTTACAAAAACCCGATAAAACATATTTTGAAAAACGTATACAATCAAATGAACTAACAAATACTCAAATTACATCACCAAATTTCCAAGCCAACACAATCAATCAATCAAGCAAAAGCAAACCTGTCACAAGTTATGACGGCACTCACAACCGATTTAAATAACATAAAAAAGGAAAGGGGTTATAAGACGTCACAAGCTTATGACCGTCACAAGCAAAATTTGCTCATAAACAGAAAAGAGAAGAAAGTAATTACAAGGGCAATAGCAGAAACAAGTGCATAAGCTCCAGAAAGAGTAAAAAAGATAATATCTTGCCACTGAGTTGACTCATTGATCTCATCCCACCACCCTGCCATTAACTCAGAACTTCTAAACCCACTTGAGATTAGTGCTAATCTACCCATTTACCCAGATAATTCCTAATTACTACTCTTAATTACTGAATTAAGAGTAATAAAGACTATGATTAGTAGACAGAAAGAGAAGACTTGCTGGTCTTAATCAACTGAAAATATGATAATGTGATTTATGGGTTTTTGAGCTTTTGGGTTAAACAAGAACATTCTAAAATCAATCAACTTTATTTATGATTATTATATATACAGTGTTTATTTTGTTGGTATTAATGGTTTGAGGTGAAGCATATTCATTGGTTTTAGGTGAGGTTCAAGTGATTACGAAATAAGGTATGGAGAGTAATTCAGTATATTACGTGGAGTACTGTACAGTTCAAAGTTTATACTACTACTATGATTCTAATTTAATTTCTAAGACCGCAGTTCAGAAAATGACGGTTTTTTTTAGCAAAGATCTTGTGAAACAATCAATGAAAAAAAAAAATTGGTTTGTAGATTTGATTAAGGTCACTTTGGGTCTGGTTATTTCGGGATTCAAAGAATTTCGGTTAGCTCATTTCGAATTCAGGTCATTTTCGGTTTTGTTATTCTCAATATACTTGAAGGTTAATTCAGATCCGTCATCTGGGCGTAGATCAGTACAGGGTGAGTTATTCAGGTCGGATCATTTGAATCAAGTCGGCCTCCACTTTTAGATCACCTACGAAAGAGTCCACTTTTATTCTTATGATAGTACGTAATAATTTATTGTATTTAGAGTAACTGTTAACTCATGTTAAAGAAAACTATTTTAGTAATTATTGTGTGATACCGTCTCACATTATAGGACGACCCATTTATATATAAAACACTTTTTTATTAGTAGAAATAAAGAAGTGATTTTGTATAGAAAAGGACCGTTTCACGGTTTGAGATCCTCTTATTCTAGAACTTGTGCAAATTATATTACAGGGATTCAGTAAATTGTGTATTAGACGTTTTAACTAACGGTCGTGTCCATATATATTTGAACAAAATATATAATTGCTTCAACGGTCTTTCACATGCAAGTATACCATGTATGAAGTGAAGTTGAAGCATATATCCAACATTCCAACCAATAGTCTTCCACCATATTCTCGCATAAGGCATAATAAGCTCCCTACCAAACTCAAACTTGTACAAAATCTCAACTTCAGGAAGAATACAACCACTATGACCCGGAATATTGGACGTATATATACATGTATATTCCGAAAATCGAGTGGTAACACTCATGAATCATGACCCGAGTTAAAATTGCACTTATAACAATGTATATCTCGAAAAGGATTTTTTTTCTTTTTTTTTTTTTAACAGATTCTTATACAGTCATTCTCAAAGCATTCGATCGAGTTCCATCACCATTACACAAAATTCGACTTGTCCTTCTTACTGCGATTAATGACGAGTATTGTTAGATCGAATGACTAGAGACTTACTTCAACCTCCTGAAGAATTGCAAGCGATCTCCATCAACTCAAGCACTTCATTCTCCTTCACGGCATCCTTGCTTTTTCATAATTCCTTCACGTTTTTACAGAGATACATATATTTTGATTGGGTGCGTAAATTGCATCCCAAAAGGGGGGAAATAAGACAAGGGTTTTGTTCAGGTATTCATCAAATTGAGATGGATTCAGCTCCTACAACAGAGGAGATGGAAGAAACACAAGGAAACCAATATCGGCGTTTTCCGTCTTTGTGGCCATCGTCGATCATTGCAAGACCTTCCTGTATTGGAAAATGGGACTTGAGTAATAGCTAATTTCTTTCTAACATATTAAAATACGGAGAAATGAAGAGAAGAACTTGCCTCCAATAAGGTTTCAAGAGCATCAATGGCACGCCCACTTGACCAAGAGAGTCGTCTTTCAACGTCTTCCACCGCCACAAAACCTTGTGCCTATTATTTGGGAAATCGATATCAGTAGATGCAAGTACTATTTTCACAGGTTAATCACAAACACGCAAGCAAATCAATACAAAAAAAAATTTATGCTCGTTACAATTATTGTGGGAGTACAAGGAATTTACAGCGACAATAAAGTAATGATCTTTTAGCAAGTACAAATGAATATAAGCAGAGCACCGAAAAAAAAAAAAACAAATGAATATAAGCAGCATCAAATGTCTTCTCCGTTTTAACGGTATATTATGCTTGAGAGGATTTTCGGTTCAAAAACCTAGATTACCGATAGCCATTAACTCACATCCGGGTTCAAAAATTCTAACCAGCTATTACAGTCCCAAGCAGGTATCAATAAAAAAGACAGAACAATACCACAAGTTGGCTAAGAATGACTGAATTCAGATAATACGAGATATTAACCATCCAATGATAAAACCCAAAATAGACAAGTGCACTCAGAATTACCTGACCCCCTCTCCGTGCGCGCGCGCACACACACGCACACACACACAGGAAAAAAACTGATATATTCTGAAAATTGCAGGGATAACAACAAACCTGAGCCAGCTCCAAGATTTCATTGTGATCTTTGTTTAACTCAGTCGGAACAGATCGGATGAGCTTTTTCTTACCGACAGATATCACCTCAAAACCACTGCCTAAAATCTGAGATCAAGCACAACAAAAAGACGGAAGACTGTTGAAACTAATCTGGAATTAAAGTAACATGTCAACTTCAAAAACACAATCTCAAATTTTACTTCACTGCAAATTTGCAGGCAAGCTTGCAAGTTACTCCACTAAATAGTGGTAATCGAGTTGATGGTATGACTAATCAAGTACTCTGTTATCGAGAGCATGATACAATGCTTGGGTACATTACACCCGTAAACTCGAAAGTACTCCAGCAGTAGCCAATAAATTTTAAATAACTGTAATTAATCGTATTACTTTAAACCAAAAGAAGACATTTTTACCAACACAT
The DNA here is from genome assembly GCA_001412135.1 of Silene latifolia subsp. alba. Taxonomy (NCBI): domain Eukaryota; kingdom Viridiplantae; phylum Streptophyta; class Magnoliopsida; order Caryophyllales; family Caryophyllaceae; genus Silene; species Silene latifolia. The sequence goes on from LHUT01000238.1 coordinate 15,566, forward strand.
AGTATCGGAAGATACCTTCAGCTTACTAATAGCACGTAGACAGTCATCCTCTGACACAGGTTCACGAGCATTTTTCCTTTTCACACGTAATAGATCTAACAACTCTTGCAAGTTTATCAAGCCTCCATTGATTGGTCTTGTAGCCAAACATATTTCAACAATTTGGACACCTATCCAGGAATAAGATAGATACATAAAAAGTATACAAGAGAATAATGGAAGTCTAAGTTACTCAAACTCACTTCAAATTAACTGACATGGGGGTGTGTACAAGTTCGGACTTGGCTAGTTTATGAAAGATCCTAATGTTTTGGCGTAAAATTGTCTTACGGTCATATCTATGCCCGAGTGTAGAGTATCCAAAAAGCCAAAAAGAGTACACTCTAATATAAAGAGTCAACATAGACCGAAGTTAATACTACAAATGCAGGCTTATATAGTAATACATGTGACAGAAACTCTAAATGGACTTGTCATAGGGTGACAAAATGTGAAAGTTCTGGCGGAAAATCTATATTAATTCAATGACTACAATTTGACACTTATACCAGCTCGAAAAATGAGAACTGAACTGCACAATACCTTTACTAGAGGATGACACTCACCAAGTTCATAATAAAAGTCACCGATCCCTAGAAGCTCAGCCCAAAAACCTTTATTTGAGGCAAGAGGATCCACTCCTACTTTAGAGCACATCTCATGGAATTGAGCTCTGAATGTGGGATTCTTCCGAATGTCATTCTGGGGGGAGATATAATTTTATCATTTACCATGCTAATTTACAATCAAACAATATTCATACTAGAATTCACATCATAAACAAGGTATGGTTTCCATTCAAACCATCGATTCTAAGACATAGCAGTCAACTTCCAGCCACCTCATTAGCAAACTAAACTTAATGCACACACAACTGAAAGCATCCTAGATTCTTCTTCTGAATCAAACCCTAAAACCCGTCCTCGCCGAATGAATTACCCAAGTTGACATTCAAAATAACTGACAAAATTTGCTTGAACAGCAACCAGAACACTATCTGAAACAAAACTGAAATTTATGCTTTCTCAACAGGCGTAACTGTAATCTCCGTCACTCTTACCCGATACACACAGCGTACCAAACACCAAATTTGTTCAATACAAGACAACACTAGAAGTCTAAAACGCTTTGTCATAGGCCAAATTATGATTTTTTTTTCACATAATAGCCAAGACCAGCACATGACTTGCAGACAAATTTGATCAACACAAAGCACAATTACAGAATACACCATCAAATTCAATCAATACAATACTTTAAAATAATCTCAAAAACAAAAAATTGATGCTTTCTCAACAGGACTAACTATAATCTCCGTCACTCTTACGTTCTTACCCAATACAGACAGCACACCAAACACCAAATTTGTTCAATACAAGTATACAGCACAACATTAGAAGCCTAGTACAGTTCATAATAGGCCAAATTAAGATGATGATTATTATTTTTTTCCACATAATAGCCGAGTCCAACACTTGAACACGCACACAAACCCGACACTTCATACAACTTCAACCAACATTAACTACAATTACAGAATGCACACCAAATTCAATCAAACAAACCTAAAAACAATCATAAATTCATCAAAAAATCAATAAAAACCTTGTGTTTACGAGCAAAATCCTCGAGCTGAGATCGAAAAGTGGCGAGCTGTTCCTTCATAAGATCGGTCCTCAATTTAGCTACATTTTCTCCGAGTAATCGATACTGATCCTGTTAATACAAAATACTAATTACTAATTCATATTCCAAATTTTAATCACATACAATTAATTGTAAAAGCAAGATTTCTATTGAATTGAATTGTACTATAAGTTAATTTAAAGAAGTAATTAATTGGTAAAAAGGGGGAAAATTGGGACGAACCCTAGCTGCAGCAGCAGTTTGAAGACCACCAATTCCAGGTCTTCGCCTCATTCTTCTAAATTCTAATCTTTACTTCTTCAATTGAGATTTTGCGCACTGTTTTGGTATTTTCCCTCTTAAAATCTCTTACGAAAATGAGATAACGTTATCTGGTGGTATCGAGTTCGATATTAATATTACTTTTTTTTTTTTTTTTTTTTTTTTTTTTTTTGGGAAAGGAAAAAAAGGCTGTGTGGCAAAGCAAAANCGGTGCGAAACTGGTAAGATGAGGTAGGAAGGCCACGAATAACTTCGACCAAATCATCAGCAATACTATCAACTTCCATAAGCCAACGAGACGAGCCAGGTGCACTTACGCCACAAGAGCGTAGAACGAAAGGAGGAAGAACAAGTTGAAGCAGCTTGTCTTCAATGGAGAAGTAGGAAAACATCATTAAAACCGTTCTTTTAATTTATGAAAAATTATAGTTGTCAAAAAACACAAAAAAATCCGTTCTTTTGAATATTTTTATATTTTTTTTATTAAATATAGTTTAATTAGACGAGTTCGATCATATCTCTCAAAATATGTGGTAAAAATCTATGAGTCAGAGTTAATTTCGAGAGTGGAAAACATCATTAAAACCGAAACATGCAAGGTAAAAGAATTGAAATTTTTATTTTCGGTCCTTATTGAACCAGCAAGTTTTTTTTAAGTTTCGTGCAAAGCACATTTCGATTGACTATGCAAGTAAATCTTCAAGTCTCGTATAAAACCGACTTAATAATCGCTCTTCGGATGCCTAAAAGAGCAACCAAACCTTCATCTGCAATTCATCGAGTTATCTCAACGATGAATTCAACGACGACTTTACTTGATATCCGGAGTCTTAGGTAACATATTTATACTCTTACTGTTTCCTTGTTGCTGCACGTTTCTAATAATGAGAAATGCGCTCTGCAGCGAAAAGAAAATGACTAAGTTGATGGATCCGATACAGAAAACTACGCATACAATGAATAAACAGGTTAACATTTCAAATGCTAGCTACAAAAACATATCTGCACGGTACTGTGTGGTTCACTATTAAATTTTATGATCTCGTTAATTGAATAGTAACTATTATCTAAGCCGATAAGCCAGTAGCATCCTTGGGAATGAGAAAGAGAAGGGCCACCGGGATGAAAATGCTGACGAACTGTATAATGATGCCCACAAGAAGGTTGTCGAAAGAGCCTGATGAAATGTTCAAACTTGAGGCTAACCCTGCTCCTACGAAGGAGCTTATAGTGGATCCTAGGTTGTTTATCGACATAAAGAGGGCGAAAAGTGTCCCTTCGATCCCTGGAGGGCATAGCTGACCCGATAAGATCAAGAATGGCATGAACCTGTTTTCCATAACAGAAACACGAAATAAACGACATGTAATAAGATGTACAGTGAAGACACTGATCAATCTTCAGTAAGAAAATTTATGTGATCAAGCAAAACTAGATTCTGATTCCTGAGTAGATGTCAACGAGATTAACTGGTAAAGTCATTGAACTGTGGAACTCGTGAACTAGGTTTAAAATTTCTCAGGGTCAACGAAATAAATTTGAAGGAAAGAGGGACTGTAAGAGCCCGTATCTCTAGTCCTCTAGGTTATCTCTGGTAACTAACAGAACAGCAACAATATTATCCCAGTGCCCCAAAGGCTCCGGCAAATAGCGAGAGGTAGAGGGGAGGGGTGGACGTATAACCCCTTTGGTAGTAATACAGATCGATTGGTAACTGACAGCACCGTATAAAGGAACAGGAAACAAGAAAAAATAATACAACACGTTGAGCCACCATGGTCCATGGCAGCTGAGCATAAATGAAAAACACATAATCAAATGAGATAAAAAGGAGTAAAAACAAAGCGTACTTGAATTGGTTGACAGCATCAGCAAGAGCAGATCCCCATAACACAACCATTTTATCAGAAATCCCATATGCGACATTCAAGCGAGACACTAAAACCACGTCTACAAGAATCAACAGAGCTAAGCCAATGTGTGTCCACCTGAAGGGAGAATTTTACAGATTGAATGTAATCACCATGTTGGCAGAAAGTATAGACAATAATGTATTGGAAATAGAGGTGATGCAAATTTGTAACAAGAATATATGCATTACTTACATAAGAACTTTCCGTAACTTCTTTTTCTTGAGATATTTATTGTAAAGGGATGTTCCAAGCATAAGGCCTAACCAGCCCACGACACGCACATTCCCCAGGAAAGATGCATCCAAGTCCAAGTATTCTGACTGGTAGTAGAACATCACGGTCGAGATATTGGGGAAGGTAATGTGAGCCAGGAAAAACCAAGCCATGGGTCTAGCCTTCCAGTTGAAAAAAAATGATTAGAGATTGTAACATATTCATTATGAAAAGGAGGAAAAAATTCTAAATTTAAGTCATTGATCAGATTTACCACGAAAACGACTCTATATGACCTGACAACTAGAGCTTAAACGCAAAGGTGACCCGGCCCCTAATTGGCCAGAACGTTGTTAGAATCAGTATTGACTCAAGCTGAATCTACCAAACCCAAAAGTGATCGAATCCGAAATTACTTTATTTGAAATCAGATACATGTGTATCTACATAGCAAATAACAATTTCATTAACAATCAAGACTTATCGAAACCATAACCACGAATCCGAAAATTACCCAATCAAAACTAAATCTTTCCGAAATGACCCAAAGGTATCCCACCAAAAATAGATCCGTCTTCAAGATAACCTAACCGAAATGACCCGACTCAATCCGTATTAAATCTAAATAACCCATCTGTAAAGTCACTGCAACAAGGATCCAAGAAGCCTCAAACAAATGGCAATATAAATGATTGAATTTACGGTACCATTCTGGTAATGAAGATGAACCTACACGGGGATTATGCAAATCCAGCCAACCGTCGTAAGAATATAAGAAAGACCAGTTTGGGATGTTCAATACAAACACAAACCAAAGCAAATCAAAGTTCACCTATGAAAATTGACATAAAAATAAGTTCCAAAATATTTGCAGTAGTTGTATGCCACTCAAAGCAGTGTGCATGAAGCTGTTCTTTAGAATTGAAAACCAATATCGTTTCTACTAGGAGTTACCTTAAAATGATTGGCTGCTTGAAAGCATGAAACAAACTGATACTGGCTGCCTTTAATGAATGAAACCACTCCAAGACTAATGATTTCCTCTTTAATGGAGCATGAGACTTTCTGGAGGAAGCAACTTTCTTTTTGCTGTTCTTTTGTCTCTTTTTCCTCCTTATAGTTTTTGATCTGGAGTACCGTTTGATAGATTCATCCACATCATCTGAATTATTGTCGTCATCATCATCCTCTGATTGTACACTTGCCAAATCCAGCACTTTAGTGTTTATAGGAGACTCCTTAACCAGAAAACAAGAAATAAGCTGTAAAGCCGGAAGTAAGGCAAAAAGGAGAAATATGGTTTCTATCTTTAGGTCACTCAAAGCATGTCCTCCCAATAAACTCCCGAAAATTCCTCCAAGAGCCATAGCCAGCCAAGTTACTGATTGAAGGTCTCCTGCAAAGGCAGCCCTGTCAAAGGTCAAACTTAAAAATGAGATATTGTGATAAGACATGAACTGATGAAACACTTTTCTTATGTGGCTGTATGCGCTAGACAAAAATAGTCGGTTTCCAAAATGCATTTTTGTCACTATAATGATATCACCGACTATCGTAATTTGTAAAACAGTGGTGCGATATGCTTCTCAAAGGAGTTTCTCATTCTTAACAGAATACTATGCGCCTCTCAGTAGCTGTTAGTGACTGCACAGATATCTGTTTTGAACGCTGTCAACTAATTAACGGCTATAAGTTAGGTACTAATACAGTATCCTAAATAGGTAAAGTTTCCTAAATTAGGTTCCTAGTTTTGCATATAAATATGTCCTATCTTGTAATGCAATAGATAACAAAGAATTATCTTTTCACCTCATTTAACACTAATCAACAGCAACAACATCACTACCGGTGCCTCTATAGCTTCCACAAATGACGAGGAAAGAATATATGCAATTTTACCCCAGTGTCAACAACAGAAAAAAGGTTGTTCTAGAGGACCCATAATGACAATTACATTGAGAATTGCAACGAATGACTGCCAGTACTCAGTTAAAAGAAGCACAACCAGTTTACTAAACCATTTGCTTAATTCAATCATAATCCAGAACCAAAGAGTAGTCATGCCAAAATTGATAATTAACAAAAGCAATTTGAAAATAAAACTAACACACATACCTCTCAGACCTAACTGCTTCAGCTATCATTGCATCAGCCACGACATCAGACATAGCAGATCCTATATTCTGTAATGTTAAGAAGACCATCAGCGGCATCTTTGATGTCCTCAATGACTCATTTAAGCCTAAGATAGGCCATGGAAGCAGGGAGAGCACTGTTGAAATAATCAAGTAAGGAGTCCTCCTCCTCCCTCTTATAGGTATACAATCAGATAATATTCTGCATACATAAGCAACTAGATGTGTCACCAAAACAAAAGCAGTGCAGCACAATATGCGTTGCGCGCCTTCTTTAACTCCATAATGCACAATCAAATGAAATTATTGTCAATGCTATCAAGGATAATGATCAAAAACATGAAACTGAAAATCCATAGGGAAACTTATAGGTTAGGATAACATTGTGCAGTTGTACGATAAAAAGGTTGCACCTATATAAAATTTCTCACTATTTTACAAGATCTGAAATTCCGAATTGGGTGGGGAGTGGGGACTTTATTATTTTCATCATGCACAAAAGCTACTTCAATGAGTCAATCCAAACAAATATCCAAAAAAGTTTAATGTAATCGGATAATCTTAATGCAGTAGATTATCTAAGCATGATTATATGGTAGAGATAAGTGCCCTAATCAAACAGAATAACCGATATATATTCAGATTCTTAATTTATATGTATGTCAACAAGATGACAAATGCATTTTTGTCAAAAGGGGGGAAACAAAGAAAAGAGGATAGTGCGTGATTGCCAGCCAAATCAGCTATATGGATTATGTACGGAGCAACAATTGCTAGTTGAAATGCATAGCAGTTCAACCCTATTTGAAACTTTCATGATAGATTCATACCCATATAATGGTTTTATGCTCCAAGGGAAAAATGCTACCGAGGAGACAAATTGCGATGCTGAAGGGGACAACTGCAGGCTGTCCTTAAGATGGTAAGAAACTGCTGTCCATACAAAGGACCTAAATCCCTGCATTTACATTAAATGTAGCTGAAACCGAGTATAAACACAGCAATAGTCAGGCATATAGATAACATCGAAGAAACGAGCTCCACAGAGATGATGTAGGATTTACTTTTCTTTCTCTACAACATGTTCCATTCAGAAATCAAATACAGCATTGGAATATGCATATATTATTCCTGAAAGCATTTACAAGAGAGGAGAGGGATAGCATCAAATTCAAATTTATCAGTGTTCCTTCATGATGTGAGGCTCAAAATATGAAGACGGGTTTCTTCTAAAGAAAATTCTAACTACGGCTGTTGACATCTAAAAAGACAATTCTCTGAACATCAAAAAAATACTACCACATTCCTTCTATGCCAGAATGACAGAAAATTGACGTCATCCCCTCAAAATGAATCATCAAAAAAATACTACCACATTTCTCAAAGTGCTAACTTAAGATCTCTAATTACAATCATGAGTAAAACATCTTATTACTATACGTCTATACTCTATACATCCCTCGGGCGAGGCCAAAAAGGCTCAAGGTTTAAACTGAAGACCTCTAGGTCTTACCCTGATATCACGTGAAAAAATCATTTCAACCAAAAGCTAAACTGATAACCGAGGCTCAATCGAAGGTTTTACACCCTCCATCCTAAAATTCCTAATCATTTGTTTACCTTTTCAACTCTTTTATGAAAAGTATTTTAATCAATGATAAACAAATGATTGGGACGGAGAGAGTATCATACAATATCACCAATCCCATACGATATCCAATCATCTAATCAACACTCATTGTGCATTCATAAACTCACCAGCATTTCTTCTATAACAAAAACCCAGAGTCATAATTCTAACACCTACAAAGTTGAAACCCTAGAATCCCAAATAAACAAAATTAGCTTAACATTTCCTAAAAATCAAAATCACCCAGAAAAATTCAACACCACCATATCACAAAAACAACAATAACAACATTAGCCCAATACCTCAATGGTCCTGCAAATTGCGGTGTAAGGGGGAGTCGGATTAACAAAAACAGTTACTATAATCAAATCAAAAACAAAATCATAAATGGGTTTTATGTAAATGAATAAAAAATAACCTGGGTAAAGTAGATCAAACAAATGAGCCATAAAAATGAAGCACCAAAAGCTGATTTCAATTGTTTTACCCATTGTATAATCATGTTGTTAGAACTACACTAATCAAAAATTAAAATTTTTATGTAAAATTTTAGTGATTTAATGATCCCAAAAAATTACATGTCAAAGAGGAAAAATCTTCTGGTAAATTTTTTTTTTTTGAAATATAACGGTTTTGATGGGAAAAAGACGAAAATTACAGAAACTGGGAAGAAAATAACAACAGTGGGGTCGGACTTGTTGACATGGCAAAATTTGTATGGGTCCAACAATATGGTATTCTCTCATTGGTTAGTTTATGTCATCTAGGTGTATGTATAGGACCCGACTCACTCATTCTCACATACATCTTGAACATCGGTCAATTAAGTCGGTTCTGTCGTGTTATTTCAGGTTTGTAAGAATTCAGGTAGGGTTAAGTTTCGAGTATGTTGTTATCAAATTATTTAGGGTTCATGATTAATATACGGCAATAAACATTTGTTGAATTATGGGTTGGGTCAAATACAAATCCTCTATCTTGGTGCGCGTTGAATACAGGTCGAGTCATTCAGGTGTGGTTAAAATGGGTCGTATTCTATAATTTGTGGTATTTTTATATACTAGTTGTTGCTCCGCGCGCGATGCGCGCGGAGTCCCAAGGCCCATGTCCGTCTATTTTCAAACTATCAAGCTTGCATATAATTTGGAAATGATTGTGCTATAATTCCTCAAACAACAATTGTCTTGAGTATTTTCAGTAAGCTAAGATAGAGTTAACAGTTATATATAACGGAGCCGCAAGGCACGTCTCTACAATAGGCAGAAAAAGGAGCTTAGGAAAATAAATAACATATCGAAGTAAGCAGTTCATGTTAAGACGCCCATAATCTAATGCGTTACCCCAACTATAAAAAAAAATTAAAAATAAAAACTACAGCTTTTTTATCTTTGCTCACGCTTTGTTCATCTTTGGATCCTTCGCTACCCAAAGTCTTTTGGTCCTTCGTTTCTCCATCCCCTTTCATTATCTATATCTTTAACTTCTTATCTGAAACATGGGAGTTTCGACATCAATCCGAAGAGTGTAAATAATATCAAGTTAGAAAAAGACGAGCTTCCACATACAAGTTAGAGTTAGAGGGTAATAGACAAAGGCGAACTTCCAACTGAACCAAAACATTCTTATTGAATTATTGATAATAAACGCTTTAGAGAAAGGCGAACTTCCACATATACACATATTTAGATATGCCCGAATTACCTGCTCGAATAACCCGTCCTCCACCGAAACCCAAACTCATGCCCCGAGTTTGACCCGAGCCCGAATTTTCTAATATAGCCCGACTTGAATGTTAATAGTTGGAGATTGATTATTATCTATAAATCCATAAATAACTTAAAAATAATCAACTCGAAAATGACCGAAGCCCAAAATAATCCGACCAAACTCAAACTCCTGGAGACCCAACATTGACCTGCCCCAACCTATCTCAATCCGAGTGACCCGTTTGTCAAATCTATTTACGTAATCCAAAACTTGGTTTTTTAAAGTGCATAATAATATGGTTGCCTTTTTTTTAAAGTTTGATAATAATTGAACGAAATTAATCGAATTGTTTAACACACAAACATGAAAATTTTAATAAAAATTGATCGCGTACATGATACACCTTACAAATCACAACCAACATGTTTATAATATATATCCTACAAAGAATCACTATTACAAAAACCAACCATATAATCACACAACTTGATAAATCAAACAATATCATTATACAAATTCTACTCATTAAACTAACACACGTAGCATCAAAAGAGACCGCCTTGAACTTAAGATGATCGAAAAATGCCATTTCGTCGTTGCAACTCACCACCCCACTTGGAATTAAATGGTACTTTGTACTTCGTATATTACTGCAGTTGAATATACTAAATTGTTTCAAATCTAGCACAAGACATCACAACATGGTGTAATTGCAGCAGTATAATATCCCACATGTTTGTCCGGAACTATCGTAAAATAGCCCCTTTCCTTAGCTTTTACTCGTATAATCAATTGAACGTTTCCTAAGGATTAGAAGGCAATAAATGCTAAAATACTTAGGTCTGTAAGAGCCTCTTGGTTCATCCACATTATTTACCCTTTTCAGTTTACTCAACTCTTGAAGTTAACTTCTTCCCAGTCCCACTTCACTCAGGACATATAAGGGTACGGGGTACTCGTACCTGCAAGCCAGCCACCACTTGCATCACCTTACTCCGACAGCAATGCATATCCACCCTTACCGAGCAGCTCAGTCAAACAAAGAACCATGAGCTGCCATGGCTCAAGCCCTTCCATCACCAACAATAAAGCAAGAGTAATATTTAGTCAACAGAAAAGAGAAATACTTACTCAGAGCTATTCCGTCTATTTCCGTCTGTCTGTGTGCCTGTGTGCCTGCTTCCTTCCAGTGTCGAAGGAAGCTTCGACTTTAGTGGTTTAGCCTAATCAAACAAACAGGCCGAATTAATAGGGAAACAATAGTAAAAAATAAAAGAACACAATTGCCACTTATATATGCTTCTGTCCTTGATACACTGAATTAAAGAGAACAAGAACAAGGGTTCCCCAAATTGATCATAAACAAATATATGGTCCTGTTTCGAAATTTTAAACTTGTATAACGTTTCATGCTTCGAAATTCTAAACTTTCCTTCACTTTCCCCTCTTTCCCTCTCTCCTTCCCTCCTTCCCCTGCATCCTTCTACCCCTCCCCCCACTTATCCTCACCCCCTTCTCCTCAGCCTTCCGCTCCTCCTCCTCCTCCTCCTCCTCCTCCTCCTCCTCATTTCACTTCCCATTCCCTTACCACTCAACCAAAACAGTCAGCGACAAACACATCAAACAAATTAATTTGACGACAAGCTTTTCCAAGATAAGAAAACACCTACTTCAAATCATTTAATGATATACTGCAAAACCGACAGGCCATGGCATAATAGTCGCATGTAAATAACCACCAATGCCTTGACAGTAGTTATAGGCACATTTTTCTGTTATTCTCCAATATGACTCTTTCTTTCAAAATACAAAAGCGTGGACATGTCATAATGGTCGCTTTTAAAGGACATAATCAAGTGACATCCTCTTAAATCATAGAAACAATGATACATGCCTGAAAGAAGATGTCAGTACGAAGTCTCTGGTGTTTTATAGTCATGTAGGCAATTTTTTCCAAGATTGTTGTAGGCTTATGATGTTTGCTCAGATCAATGGACAAGTCCGCTTCATACGTCCTATGGCTGCAGAAGTAGATTAAATTCATCAAATGTCAATATGTCATTCTAATGACTAAAAGATAGTGGGAACACGAGCACACACATACATATGTATATTATAAAAGGGGTAAGTAAATGCTCCATGCAAAAAATAGTAAGTTGAAGACAACAAATTAAATTATCAAAGAGGTAGCACATATGGAATAATAAAAGCACTAAAATGTACAGATGATTCGGAAAACACCTCACACATGTGTAGATTATATGCAGCTACAAAATGTTTCTATATCTCTGAAGAATATCTTAGAAAATGCATCAAATAACAAAGAAAAAATTGGGGTCTTAAATTTTTGGTTAAATACCGTTAACACCTCGATGGTATGTGCTAACAAGCACACATGTCAGGTAAGAAACCTTATCCAAAAGACCTAATTTGGTCATTATGCGTATTTGAAATAAATTTAAAGTCTCAGAATGATTTCCCACTTTTTTTTTTCTCCTTATTCCATATTTATAAAAATAAAAAACACCAAACACCTAAGTACTTATCACATCGTCTGGTACTGAACCTAACAAGTTCATGTTCTCAAAGACGTAAGGTATGTAACACACTCCAATATAATCACAAGATTCAATGAAATAGGATTCCTCAGCTATTAACGACTGCTACAACATCATCCCATTCAGTCAATAATTCCAGCCAGTGACATGATAAGAAGGCTAAATGTATGAGTAAACAATCTCTAAAGAGGTAACATTGAATGGTAAAGGTAACATTGAATGGTAAAAGGACCTATAGTAAGCCAATACTTATGTAAAATAATCCTTGTTACCTGAGTAACCGGATAAATTCGTGACTCACACAATTTGCACAAAGCATGGACTTTGTAATAAACACAACGAAAAATATCGTAACCAAAGACTCGCTTGTAGTTCTTCTCTCCCTCTGACTTACGGCCGCTGCTGGGCGCACACTTTTACATTTTATTAAGTCAAGAAAATCATTTCAATACAAAGATGCCATCCTCACATGAGCACACGTGAATCACTGCTCTAGACACAGTAAGCCAGGAACAGTAAACAAGGTTCACGTAAGACGGTATTGGTAATAGGGCTGGTAGTAGTGGCAGGAGCAATAAAGATACAACTTAATTGGAAGTTTGGTATCACCATAAAATTGTTAATACCAATACCAGGATGTCTTCTTGCACTTTATTAAGCTAAAGCATGACAAAATGCTCACTGAGTAATTGATCCCCACTGATGTTAACATCTAGGTGAGTTGGAAACAATGAAACAACGGAAATCTGGTAGGCTCAAATGCTCAATCATCTAACCAAATCAGAAAGTTTAATGCTCGGTCAGCGATACTAAAATAAGGAACACGCACCAGTAACCGTTTATTGAGTCTCATTAGTAGTTGGTTGTTAGCTTGCCTTGTCTTTCTTAAATAGCAATTTGGTGACTTCCCAAAAAATTTAAAAAATTTATAATGAAAAGTAATCCAAAGAATTGCCAAACCTCAAGTAAGTAACGATCAAATCAGAAATTATAAATTGTTAAATTAACTGTACAACATAGATTTTAGAAAATCTAAGTTGAAAAGAAGAAATTAAAACCCTAAATCTCAAAAGATGAAGTTAATCACGAAAAGTAATTCCAGAAATCACCAAAACTCGAGTAAGAAATGATCCAAATCAGAAATTACAATTATTAGTTGCTGCAAAAATTCAGAATGAAAAGCAATACCAGAAATGACCAAACTCGAGTAAGAAATTCGTTGCAGTCCTTATTCAATACGATTAAGATCAATACTATTAATACAGTACTTTCCAAATCTCTGTAATTTTGATATTAGATACCCAGGCAAGACGGAAATCAAAACGCAAAAAAATAGTAAATTAAAAAGGAGAAAATCAGCAAATGAAATCAAACCTGGGCTTGAGCGAGTTATAACCAGATGCACGAAAAAATTCCAGATCCACAGCCTCTTTAAAGTAACAAAGGCGAGCAATCTTCATCATCAAAAATACGACTATGGATTCAGATTGAATAACTAATCGACATTGAGCAATTTAGAGAAGGATATGGTTATTGGTGTTGGTAAATGAGGTTTTGTGTTTGATGAGGGAAAAGGGTTAATAGTTGATAATTGAGATTGAATAGCTAATCGATATCAAAATCACATGTAAATCATATTCAGTTTACACCCAGTGCTGCTTGATAAGAAGTAAGCGATGAAGAAACGAAGAGAGAAGCAGGAGGAGCAGAGTGATGAAGAAATGAAGAAAGAAGGAGGAAGGAGCAGCAACGGTAGTATAAGATGGAGAAGAGTACTGTAGAAATACTATGCATCACATGTGTGGCACGGAGGTTACTGCTCTACTGTTCCTCATAGTGAGAATTTCCAAAGTTTGGACATTTAGAAGGGTTTTAGATGATGACTCAAGTTATCGTAATTATATACTACTCCAGCCGTCCCATTCAATTGTCTACTTTTTATATATTTAATTGGGACGAGAGGAGTAGTTCTTATACGAGACGATTTTAAATCTACCCCATCTGTCTTCACTTGTTCACTTTTTTTGTGAAGGGTATCCTAATCACATAAAGTAATTACTTTCTTCATTCAATATTTTCCTGCTTTTTCTCTTTGTGAGTTTCTAGTGTATTCAGCTTTACTAAACGGTTTATGAAAAGTTTATCAATTCAATATTTTTCTGCGTATTCAACTTTTTTACTCTATTAAAATTTTTGTATGGACCAAATTTAATTGCATGTGGGGGTAAGAAAACCCTGAGGAGGGAGTATGATTTTAACGATAAAAGATCTCTCAGAAAACCTGTTATCATTGAATAAACCTCGAATATATAGTTGAAAAATCGATACTCTATGGGAAAAAAAAAAGGTTAATGAGTGATGTTAGTAGTATCATCAAACTAACTTGATCAGAGACGCTTAGTGAAGTAATGAACTAGCATTTTGAGATCATAAAATCTAAAATTTTGGTGAACTAATTTTCGTCCGACTAATCTGTAGACAACCCGATGATCCATACTCAACTAGAAATTGACCGGGTTAAACCAATCACTTAAGACTACTCTCGTTTTTATATAGGACGGTTTTATACGAAGGTTTCTCATAAAAGGGTTTCTCACATTAATACATACGTTTACCAAAGCACTAGCTGAATAACATGAGCAACTCCGTTTTACCATCATCCTCTGTTGTAGACACTAGACACACCTCACAAGTTCACACACTGTATGATATATGAGCATAGAAGGCTGGAATCCGTTACATACAGTACACCGGAGAACTGGCAAACCTATATACAAACGGTTTAAGAGCATAAGAGCGACCAGAAGGGCGTTTATATGTGAACTTGACGCCTGATGTGGAGTCGCTAAGGTGACTACACCTCTCATGGAAGCTGCTGATTGGCCGAGCAAGGCATGCATCCCAACGTTCACTTTCAGGCATTGTTTCTGCGACTGTGTAAACCCCTTTTGAATCGGTGAACGCCTGGTAGTTCACAACTTCTCCTGACTTTGTTATGCACAGAACAGCTACTTCGGCTCCTTCACCACAACAATAACATTTACACATTAGTAATTTCAGTGCTTTGTCCAATTTACAACAAAGTATAGCAGGTCGAGATCCTCATAAAAACAAAATCGCAACACACTGTAGAAAGCAAAAAAACAAGGAGGACACTGCCATGTTCGTGAAACCAGTGAGAGAATACTTGAACCTTGGTCTCGTGTAAGATCTTTCTATGCCTATAACATATTTACAATCGCTATCAATTATCGTTAAACGAGGTGCATAACATGTACATGGGCCGCTGTACGTGTTAATTGGGCCTAATCTATATGTAGTGCATAAAAAAGTAAACTTCATAGTATCCCTTGTCAAGTAACATAATGGCAAGCTGATGTGCTAACACCGACACACAAATTCTTTACGCCAGGGATAATAACTATATTTCATCACTAAATATGCCTCTAATCAAACGTGCTAACTGCTATGTTCGTGACTCCTGAAGGTCATGGCTCAAATACTATCATTTGAAAAGAGGAGATATCTGCTCATATAAATGGACATCCAAATACAGCAAGCATGACTTGTAAAACACATAGTAGAAGTTAAAACCACAAAAGGCCATAGATGAACCAAGAAGCTAAAAGATGTAAGTTGACAGTGTATGTAGTTTAGAAAATCTCCTTTTTTTTTTTTTCTTTTTTTTAATGATTCTTCTTCATAGGCAAGATTCTGATCTAAAGGGAGCCAAAGAAGTCTAACAGTCACAAGGATCTGAAAATCGATACGTACTGCATACGTACATATGCACCAATCAATCTAGGGTCGGCGAAATCCACACTCTAAAATCTAACAATGAAAAAGGCCTCACACTCTCACAGTATTAATGTGACTTTCAGAACATGATTATGTTGAGTGCAATTCTTCAGAACGTAAATCCCCGGAAGGATCTTCTCTTATAAAAACTTTTTTAAGCACAAGAAAGAAAGCAATCCCACTCACAGTATTAAAGGTGGTCAGGTTAACCACCATAACACTGATTTACTCAGATGAAATTTGGTGACGTTGGCTCACATTTACATGATCACGCCATAGTCGTCTTTCATGCTTTCGAGAACGAGAATCTCAAGAAAGCCATTCACACTTGTTGATACGATAGTGAAAAGTAGCAATGTAGCTCAGTCTTCCGGCACAAGTCAAATTTGCTAACAAGGTGGCATCTTTAGTTTTCCCACCCAACCTCAAGTAAAGAATGAAGAATGAATCCCACATTCGCACTTATAATTGATTAAATGCTTTCAGTCAAGACAACCTTCCATTCTTCCAAGACATTTGAAGGGCCTCTACTTTCCTAAGGCATGAGATGCAAGTAATTGTTCTCGGGATAATAGAGCGCAAAACAAAGGGAGAGAAGAAGAAAGTGGTGTTAGCGGAAGGTGGAAAAAGGGAGGACATAAGAGCTATTAATCCCATACGAGGGTAATGCATTACCCCTTCGTGAGATAACTCCTACCCCCCCCAGGCCCCCTTCCTCGTTTCCACCTTCCGCTATTTATTTTTGAGCTCTATTACCCTGGTAACAGGTTTTCCATCCCAAGGATCACGCAATGCGCAGGACATTCAGGTGTCTTGAAGTTAACAATCACAACAAAGTGGTCCAACATCGAAACAGGAGAATAATTGGAAAGGTTCACATGGATTTCCTTCACACAAGTTGCCTGGCTACCCAATCTAATGGTAAAAGCAGTATCAAAATGAACACCACATCCGACATTTCTTCCGTATTTAAATTCACATGAACTGAACTAATAGAAATGTTCTTCATGCATAAGAAAACACCATTTCATATCATCAGCAGCAACCAGAAACTCGAAATCGGAGTGTCGGTGGCAACAATCTCCATCAAATTCACACATTCATCAAATTTAACAAAACCCATTTCATATCAACCCATAAATTTCACCATACATACAATAAACACACCAAAGATCAAAACTTTACCCCAAATTCACAAACCCCATTTCAATCACAACACAAACTATGCAACAAAATGCATTATAATCAAAATCATGACACATTTTACAAATTACAAATTAAACAAAAAACCCATATCATATCAACCCTTAAAATTCATCATACAACACATCAAAGATCAAAACTTTACTCAAAATTCAACAAATAATGCAACAAAAACGCTAATAATCAAAATAAATTACCAAAATAAGAGGGTTAATACCTTCCAAAACATGATCTTCAGGACCAATAGAGGAATCTCCACAAACATCACAAACAACCCTTCCATGAATTTCACCAGTCCAACCAATTGTTGAAGGAGTCAAAAACAGTAGCAAAATCAGTGTAAAACTGATTTTAGCAATGTTAATTTGAAACCCTTTAATCAAATTCTGGGTTTGTTTAACCATTGTTTTAGGTATTAATCCTCTAGATTTAGGGGTTAATTTGTTTTTTTGCTGGTTTCAACTACTTTAGTGTGATTTCGTGTGGTACTTCTCAGTGTTGGGTTGACTATTCTTTTGCTGACTTGTTCCCTCTTTTGTTAGATTTTGTTTTCGGAAGCCATAATAATAGGACGTCACCGGATGGTAACGATTAAAGTGTCGTATATTCGTACCACGTCTCTTTAGCTCCATTTTAAATGACCTTGTTTGGTTAATTCCATCACTGTGTCATTGTGTTTTAAGCTTGGATTATTAACACTCGCTAATTTATACGGACATTATTCATTTTATATTTAGGAGAAAAACATTACTTTATTTATTAATTTATTATTATTAAAAACCAATATGAAATCGGAGGATACAATTGGAACAATGGCCACGGGCATCATCCCCACCCAGATTCTAGTTGAATACGATTGGGAGGAGATAAGCCAAATTATGCAAGGCTTTATTTCCGTCTCTCTTAACAAAGCTAAATTCAACATTATTAAACTGATTCGCAGCATTGAGCATCAGTCTCCCTACATTACCAAAATAGTTTTATTATTGTACATACATGAATGAATGTCTTTGTAAACACGAATACATTCTCATGAGAAAAATTTACTTAATAATATGTTAAGTAACACGTGAGTTACATTCTAAATTATGTCCGACTATAGGGTCGGATGATGTAGAACTGTGTCCTACTCTATATTTATATTTTTTTTATAAAGAAAGTGAATCCTAAGATTCAAAAAACTTAAAAATCCTACATTCCTACCTAGGATCAAGATCGATCACGTCATCTTGGATCGTAAAATTATGCTTCGGCATTCATTTAAACTAGACCCATTCAGTCATTCACCCACCCACCAGTCTATCGGCCTTCAAAAGAAGCAGGTTCGGATATCACATTTTCAAAAAATATAAAGATCCGAATTGGTTGGCTTGTGAGTTGTGACCGGCCCAAGCTTAGTTCCGACCATCTAAACAAAGGGTTACGACAAAAATCTACTGATGCGGCCCAAGACTGATACTAATAAAAGTACAGTAACATACTAACATCTGCTAGGCAAGGGTTATGAGTTATGACAGTCTGTAACTTGTTTTTTTTTTTTTTTTTTGTTATTGTAACCTGTGCAATTCATCTGTTCGCCTTTCCGCAGGAAGCGATAAGCGATATATTTGGCAACACATACACAGATAATGAATAGATATACCAGCCTATTCTAAAATTTAAGATGGATGTAAAATGAGAAAGTCATTAACTCAACAAGCTGCATAACCTATTTGATTCTGATGTTCGAAGGCAGAGAAATCATACATAAATCCCTTTCTCAGGGCGTGCATTAACAATGTATAAGACGATGATAAACGAGGGTAAACTACAGCTAACTTATACTAGCCAAAACAAAACTCAAAAGGGCAAAGAAATCATACATACAAATCCCTTTCTCAGGGCATACATTACCATGTTGGACAATGACAAACAAGGGTAAGCGACAGCTAAGATATAGCCAAGTTTATCTGATCGAGCACAATGAGAAAATAGATAAGAGCTCGGAGCATTGTTGTCAGAATCCTGATTCGATCCTATAATTCTACGATTTTACGATTAAAAAATGTTTGACCGATCCCGGATCCTACGATTCTATCATGTTTGTAGAATCTTACGATCCTATTTGTTTGAAATT
>LHUT01000239.1:9633-34297 GCA_001412135.1 Silene latifolia subsp. alba
TTTACTAATATTTTAATATTTTTCCTTAAGTATCGTGCCTATATCAAAGGAGAACATTATAACGACCGGGAGGGAGTAATAATAATAACAATTGGTCTCCCTTGTGACGGGTCACCATTTGTGGTGGATATTTTGTGAGTTAAAATGGTAACAAAATGGGTTAGTGGAGAAAGGGGACCACATGAATAGTGTTGCAGAGAGAGAAAAAGTGGGTACTTTGTGAGGTAAAATGGTATCCGTCACTCTAAAGTGACAGTTACGTGCCGTCTTCAATGAGATTTTGTGTATTTCCATACCCTGTCCTTAAACTAATGAACAAAAAAATAAGAAATTCTCTCCTTCTCTCCCTTAAAACTAATCAAATTTTCATCGAATTACTGAATTATTAATCATATTTCTCATAATCAAAAGTAATTCGTACCGATTAAATTTAAAAATTCTAAAGAATAACAATAAGCGACATTGAAGAACATTGGATTTAATAATGGCTGAAGTACAAATAAATTTCACTATGAAGAACAAACAATTTGTCTTTAGTGCCTTCCATTGTGAGCATTAAATCCAGATTTACGACGACTTCCAATCAAATAATCATGTAGTGATTAGATTAAATTAGGGTTCATAAAATTAGCATTTTCGAAATTAGGGTTTATGAGAAAAGGGGTTGTTAGGGTGGCAAAAGTGGCGGCCGAAAGGTCGTCTGCAGGAGGGGCGTCAGAGGTAGGCCGACGTGCAAGGGGTTGGGGTTTTCAGGTGGTCGACGGCAAGCAGTGGCGGTAGTAGGGTGGTGGAGGGAGGTGATAGAATTCAATAGGGAGGTTTGAATAGAGAAATAAAATTGAAATATGGGAGTTGAAATGGAGTGTAAATTTGTCAATTATGTTCATGAAAGAGTAAAACATGTACATGAAAGAGCATAACTCTTATTAATATAAGTATAATTGCATCTTTATAATAAGTTAAAAATCAAAGTTCTGTTGCAATGGAATATTACTCTTATTTGATAAGACTAAATCCCTACATAAAATTATAATACGGTCATTAGACTGAAAATAATAATTGTTCGATGCACATAAGATAGTAGCGATAATGTTTTTTTAAAAAATTATAATTTTGTAGATATGGTTAATCATTCGCCTTCTTTTTTTGCTTCAGCATTTGTGGCCCTGTCATTTAGTCATTTTCTCTTTGGTAAAAAAATGTAATAGTGATTTATCGATTACCACAATTATTAATAAACCTAATAACTTAAGTCGTCTTATGGAATTGTAATATCATCACTTAACTTTGTGTAGTAGTGCCTCGACCACTTTGCAAAGGCAGAGAGTTACGTTTCATAACAAAACACACTTAATTGTTTATTTTCTCCATGCGCGATTTAATCTATTTGGTTACTGTATAGAAAATTTCCACTTAATTTTAATCCTAATCTATGGTTGTCAAATGCGAGACCCGGTAAAATTTGGTAAGGCTACAGTCAAAGCGAAAAGCAAAAGTATAGGCAATTACTTCTTTGATTGTCCCTACCTTTTGATGGTGCTAACATTAAAACCTTATCAATTGCATGTTCCCTTGTAACCAAAGGGCTCTGGTGACGTGTAGTACCCGTGGTTGTCTACACAAAGGCAGTGAGGCCGTTATAAAGCAACACATTATGAGATTGAAATCAGTTTGATTAGTGAAC
Source organism: Silene latifolia subsp. alba (assembly GCA_001412135.1). Lineage (NCBI taxonomy): Eukaryota > Viridiplantae > Streptophyta > Magnoliopsida > Caryophyllales > Caryophyllaceae > Silene > Silene latifolia. The sequence continues at coordinate 11,318 of LHUT01000239.1, forward strand.
CTTTCTTTTTTTTTCTCTGTTTAAAGTAAACAGATGCGATCTAACGATTCCAAAATAACCCAAAACAACAGTTTGACAAAATGGAGTAGGAAAAGTGCAGGGACCATATATTATTTCTGCGAAAATGGGAGTACCGGTGGCGGTGCGGCGAAATCCAAGGTTTTGGAAGTGCATCTGTAGCAAAGTGGAAACAATCTTGTACACACCTTTGTTTAGCAAAATAGTCCCACATTTGGCGGTGATCACAAATCTGCAGAGTGCTTGTTGCCGGTCAACGTGACCTGTTTTTTTTGTCATTTGTCAAGAAGAAAGGACGCATCAGTTATGTCTCAAAAAGCAATTTAGAGGATGTGGGGAATTATATAGAATGCACATGTATAAATAAAAGTGATGCTTGCCAATATACCTTGGTACTGGCGTGTGGATCATGCAATACCGGCAAGTGCAAGAGCATCGTAAGATACGACATTCTTGACAAAAGTTGATGGAACTTCCTCAGGTCCCGGGGCTGCGATTACAGTAACATGGCTTGCCTTCCGGGCCCTAGATATTGCAACGTAGAGCTGGCCATGAGAGAAGCATGGTCGAGGCAGGTACACAACAACCTGGTCTAAGGTTTGGCCTTGGCATTTGTTAACGGTCATTGCGAAGCTCAACTTTAAAGGAAATTGATTCCTCTGAAATTGGAAAGGATAGTTAGCTGTAGCCGCTGGCCTGAGCTTGATTCGTGGTATGAACACATGTTCGCCTTTGTGATGGCCAACCATAATGACGCATTCTATTGAGTTTGGCAAGAACCTCTTGCAAATCATCCGAGTGCCATTACATAGGCCAAATGATGGCAGGAGATTCCGGAGCAGAATCACCGGGCAGTTTTCTTTTAAAATGAGTTCGTGAGGACTCATTCCACCGGGATTAAGCTTGTTGATGAATTCTGCAGGGTAGACTGCACAGTTGTCATCTAGCATAGAATCGTGGCTTTTGTAGGTTACTGACTGCCCAGGAAACTTCTCAATTAGGACATTGTTGATGGCGTCTACATCGTCGTTCAGTGGGGTTAGTATTGCTCTAGTTGTAAAGATGTCGGAATCAAATGATTCATCATCTAGCTCTGGAAACGCCAACGTTGCCAGTTCAGAGATGGTGTCTGGACCGCCATTGACCGTGGCTTTGACCATCCCATCTGGGAGTCGTATATATTCAGATTCTTTAGTTTGCAGTGCTCCGTTGCCAAGCGAAAGCAGGAAACTTGCAAATTCAGGGTCAGTTTGGGCGCGGATATTTTCAGTCAGTTTAAATTTGATCAACTTTGGCCAAACAGGGGAGCTTACCAAGCTAGCTTCAATCACCTCCCGTTGCGACCTCCTGGGTAGTATTGGTAGTGTCTGCCGAAAGTCACCGCCAAACACGACAACCTTACCCCCAAAAAGCTGGTTTGAGTCACATAAGTCTCTCAGAAGAATGTCAAGAGACTCTACATTTTGTCTCTTTGCCATTGAAGCTTCATCCCATATTATTAAGCTTGTTGCCACAATCAATGCTGCTAGACTGCTCTGTTTTGGGACGTCGCATGCCAGGGAAACATCACAATCAATGTGAATTTTGAACCGCGAATGCGTAGTTCGCCCAGAGGGTATGTTTGATGCAGCAATGCCCGAAGTCGCTGTTGGCAAGACAATCTCACCCATCAAGCGCACTTCAGCATATAGCGCATTGTACAAGAAGGTTTTCCCCGTCCCACCGGGACCGTCTATAAAGAAAGCCCCGGGTTTCGACGCATGTATATAGTCCATAATTGCATTAAATGCCTCTCGCTGAGCTGTATTTAGCAGACCCTTGCACACCCTACATTCCTCTGGAATCGGCGCGTCCAGCGCATCAGTTATATCTCTGGAACGTTTAAGCTCTTCATCGATGCATGTGTCCAGGTGTTCTAGGCCAAAAGTTGCGAGGGACTTACCCATTGCTTCCAAGTAACGCTCTATTGAACGAGCCGTAAGTTGCCTAACTTTCTGTGGCTGGCCTGGAAATGTGTAGCGGTAGTCGTCGGACAACGATTCGTAATGCGTATCCCATAACAGGGACGGGTCTTTAGGCTATGCGAAAATGAGCAATGTTGAAAAAAGCCGTCGTAGTGCTGCAGGCATTTGTACTGCACAGGCCTCTACCATACATAATTCAGCAGCATCTTCTTGTTCAAGTAACCTATGTCGCAACGCCGCCTCCTGGAATGTTGCACATATGTAACCGTTGACTGTGCGCAACGCCTCAAATGATGTAGGCCCTCGTATGTGTAATAGCAAGAGGCGCAAGAAAAATCTTTCACCTTCAGCTGGCGCTACAAAGACAAGCCTACCAATGACAATAACCTTGTTTTTCCGTTTGATCCAAGTTCGTGAACCTGTGTCCCATCGGTAGTGCTCCGTAAATTCTCCGTATAAAAGTTTTGGACAACCCTTGGTTCCACTTTTTTTAAAAAACTCAGTTAGAGGTGTGCGACTTTTCTTCTCATCTGCAAGAACTGTTGCTAGGTTATCGGTTGGTCTCAAACGTATTGTCTGCATGTTTGGTAGGTGCACTTGTAGAGGCATAACTGGTGGATGGGTTTCAAATAGATCAAATCCGAATATTCTCCAGGCTGCCTCACAAGGAGATACCCACCGCCCTGACTGAAACTGCGCAATTTCATCAACTACATTCGGATCATCGCCTTCCTTGACACTGAAGGATATTTTGTCATGGCCTTTGTATATATACTTATACAAATACTTTACCGCGTGCATGGTTGAGCATACTTCGACATTTAGGTGGCAGTCAAATAATGCCAATAAGTAGGGGTTATAAGGTATCACCCATCGATTGTCCAGCTGGTGTTTTCGGATAAGCACCTTTTCGCGTGTATCTCGTCTCTTATACTCGGGATAACCTGCAACATTAGTCGTAGTGTTTGGCGTAAAGGACTTGGGGTACTCATATTTGCAATGACCAGCCGTCTTTTTGTGCTTCATGCACGCGCATTCCGGATTAAGTTTGCCACAAGGTCCATGCATCATGTGTTGGAGCACAGTTTTACGGAGAGACGGGTTAGCCATTGTTGGTATTTCAGCAGACACGAACTTGTCATAATCGGCTGGGCATTTTAACTTATATCCGTCTTTCAGGATGATCAAGAAGTGCACATGAGGAAGCCCTCTTTTTTGGAACTCTACCACGTATACATAGGCAGCCACCTCGCCAAAAACGTGTTTTTCCACAATCTGTTTTTTAAGAGCCAAGAGCTTTGCTCGGAACACCCTTGCCACTAAATCTGGCCGATTTTGTGCTTCTTCCCCTGGGGCAAGCTGGTCTTTTATTTCAGGCCAGTTAGCGTTGCACGTCATAGTGACAAACAGGTCAGGTTTCCCAAACCTATGTACAAGGGCCATTGAATTGAGATACCTTTTCTTCATGTCTCGAGGGCCACCCAAGAATGTTGGTGGTAGAATTACTCTTGTACCAATTTTCGCTGCACGACACTCACCAGCTCCGACAGTGTCAATGATCCCCTGGTAGAGTTCGGCCCTTATGGTTTCTTGATTATTCCTGAAATAATCAAGCCTTGTGTTTTCGATTTTAACGTACATGTCCACCACATACTGCTGAAAACAACGACCAGTTCTGAGTAGCATGTTTCTAGGCCGGTTCTGTAACTTGTAGCAGTAATATTGGCGGCATGATATCACCTTGTCCTTTGGACCATAGCCCTGCTCTGCTCCTGTTGTAAAATGTGTGTTAAGGTTAGATCAAATGCTAAAGTATGCTTCAGTTGAATTAAGCTTAGTTAAGTGTACAAGCAATTTGGAAAAACAATGCATCGTGAGTGTACATACGGATCATTTCATCTTCTAAAAGGCCTTCGACCGTTTGTGTGGACTCTAAAGTCACATTAGCGGACGGACCAAGCTCAGCAGGTGTCGTTTGTGTGCCGATTTTCCTAAGCCCTTGCACCCACCCGCATTCCCCAGAAGGGAAAAGTAGTGGATATTGTAAAGGATCGTAACAGCCATAGTAATGCATGATCCGGTGGGACCGGTCATTCTTTGCCGTGACAGTTATGTGTGGAGTATTAGATTCGCTAGAAGAAGACCCTTCGGTCCAGATAACAGCAACCTCGTTAGACGTGGGTGCATTATACACCCGTTGGTCTAAGGCAGTATTTCGGTTAAGCAAAATTTGGGTATTTTCACTAATAGGTAATTCCCTTAGAGATCGGAAAAACCGTGCATAAGGGTTAGCCTGGGTAATTTGCATAAGGGTGTGTACTATATCCGGTCTTACCTCTGGGAAGCAGCCAGTTCGGTTAAGCGCTTCATGTTGCCCATCGTAAAAATAGAGTTGCAGGTACTTCGGTTTGCCATCGTTAGGCAGCAAAGTAGGTACGTGATGATATATTTGACCATGGAGCTTAAACACGTATATACCTTTCTGAGTTGTTGCATCAATATTACCACCAATGGAGCTGAATGCAAAGAGATTATTATACATCCTCGCAAACGTACGGAAGTGAACAGCATCTTCATCAGAAGAGGTATAGAGCCTGACTAACGCGGGGGGGAACTCATTAGTAGGTAAGTGTATAGCACCATCAGCACAGCAAAAAAACGGCGTTTCATATGCAATCTTCTTTGCATGACATTTAGGACAAATTCCACCTTGCGGAAGCACGAGGGGTTGTGTAGGTACTGGGTAGCTGGTGTGTGCTGCAGGAAACTCTGGGCATAAATTTAATAGTGGATTAGCCGTGACTTTGGTTTGGTGTTTTAAAACATCACAGCTGCATTAATAAAAGCTCACCTTGGTGCCTGGCTACCTCAGACTTCCTCCTCTTCTTTGCTCGCGGTTGCGGTGGTGTTTCAGGAATATTGCTGCAGTAAATGTTTCTTGTATCAAGACCTTTTTTACAATGTGAATAACAAATCAATTAATTGGCAGTCAGAGAGGGCGCACCTGACCACACCATTGTAACCCTGTAAAAATGTTGCCCTGGACCGTTTAGCCCGCATGACTGGTATAGGTGGCACAACGAGCGGTATTTCGCCTGCTTCACGAGGCGGTTCTTCTGAAGGTCCAGCGCCCTGCGTAATAAACATAATGAACCCACAACTTAGTATGGGCTGAAACACGGTGCAAAGGGAATGTAAATGGATCACGGTTTATTATCCTTTTTTGCAAACTCGCCTACCACACGTTATTTACAGGATCGGTATAAATTCTAAACATCAATAAATACCAAGAGTTCATATCTGATACAACACAGATGTTGCAACTTAGAGCATCGTTTTAAAATGTCATGTGGACCTTAGGTGTTGAACCCGCTTAGTAAGTTAGTAAGTAACGGGCGGGCATTATGTGCTTTCAAGGGAAGATGAACAGCCTAATTAGTTGTAACGCCTTAATATGATATCAGCCATACATGGGATATGTGTAGTCCTTGCTGTTTTTTTTTTTCTACCTCCATTCTTGAGGTATGCATATTGGTGCACTGTTTTTTTTTCTCTTTTTTCTTTCTTTTTTCTTTAATTATTATTTCTTTTGTTTTTCTTTCGCTTTCTACTCGTAGAACGAGGAAATAGCTAGCCGTTCGCTGTGCAAGTATGATTAACATCAAAATGCAAAGAAAAAATGGAACACGTAAACAAACAAGCCGAAAACATTTTTTTTTCCAGTAACTTATAGGATAACATTTCATTACATCCAAGTAGCAGGGCGTGTCTGTGTTAATTCAAAAGACAAAAGACAGCATATATTACCTAAGCATATATGCAACAGACAGAAAACGACACTCTTATAGTGTTCTAAAGATTACAAGTCCCTACAGAGCTATTAGGAGGATGAATAAACATCGAAGTAGTGATTCACACAAGGCTACCACTGAAGTAGTTGCTGGCAAAACAGGACACTCGTCGGACTTCCGATACATATCTACCCCACTACCTCTAATACCCTTAATATATTATGCAATTATGCTTTCTTGAAGCGATCGAACATCGCTTCTACATGTGGAGATACTTTAAAGTATCGGGGGCGCTTTGCCCTCGCAGGTCTCACATGTGCCTTATGCTCGCATGTTGAACACAACTTCAGTTTCTTAGGGGGCGGAGGTGGACCATCAGGGCGAGGGATCTGAAAAGCTAGAGCTCGTGGAGTCGTTGCTCCTTCCTCAAGGAGGAGGCATGATGGTTCAAATTCCTCTTTTATGCCTAGCACGCGTTCTTTTGAAGCAAGAAAACTTTCACGCTCAAGTGCAGAATCAAGAACAATGCGATTAGTGTCAGTAGTGTCATAGTTTGCATCTATGAACTCAATGTTCAGTATTGGCGAAACATATTCGATCACCTTCTTTGCCAGGTCATTCTTTGAAGTTTCAGGGAACTTGAAGCAGTCGCTCACGAGGTCCTTTTTCCCAGCAATTATCCCAGGGAGGGACACAGTCATCCATGAGGTAAACCTCTCCTTCCCATGTCGTAGAGTATCCAGTGTAGTATAGTGAATACCGAACTTAGGCTGCAGATGCCTTAACAGGGAAAGATAATCAAGAGAGACAATCTTTAGGGGGTTCAAGGAGGCAGAAGGTTCCTCATTCAGCGGGGCGTCAGTACGCCCCTTCACAACCCCCTCCAACTCACGGCGTTTCAAGTTATAAAGGCCACCACACCTTTGTGACACTTCTCTCTTAGTGTAAGTAAAGTCTTTGACTGTGATGTGATATTTGGTCATAATATCGCGCACAGCCTGCATGGCTGCATTTTCACATGACTCTTCGGGAGTGAAGGCTGGTCCGCCAACATATATTAAGGCAACTGTTCCCTCCTCGGGACAGACCGAGAGATACACACTATTACTGGCCGCATCTGCGTACCGATATTGAGGACTGGAGAAGCGAAGACATTCAGCTATTTGCTCTAGCAATGGCTGAAAAGGAATAACTACTTGTGTAGGTGTAGGATCTATGACCTGTAATTTCATTTTATTTCTTTGCATTAAAAACGTTATAGGGTAAAGAATTAAGAACCTTGTGAACAAGAGAATATATAAGGTCTAGACTCAAATAACCTCTAATAATTATGGGATATGTAGACTCAAACCCTAGCCAGTCAGATTTCAGGTATATACCATTCCTTAAGGAAGCTAATGCGCGAGGAACGTCTCCGCATCACGAAGTGGCTATTCTTAGCACATTTTGGTAGATATTACACATACCTAAGGTAAGCCGGTTCCTACCATTAATCAAGGTTGGTCTTTTTATGCAGAAAAAAAAAATGTATCGGTACCGTTTTTAAAAACAATGTGTTTACAATACCCCCACACACCAATAGCAGAATGTTAATCTTTAACAAGGTTTAGTTTTATCATGCCACATAATTTAGTATTTAGACAGGACTTTTTTTTTTCTTGGTGCTTTACTTGATAATTTAGTATTTAGACATGACTTTTTTTTTTCTTGGTGCTTTACTTGATACGGAGTATGAAACTATAAATCTTTATAATACACCGAATAAATCATGGGTTAAACATAGCACGCGCACAACAACACAGGCCAGACCACTCGACGTAAATACGAATTTAAATGATACATGAAATCATAATTATCTATATATAAATTGAAAACATGACAAGTTGTATGCTTCATGCCTAGCGAGTCTGTAATAAAAACGACTCGTATGATATGCAACACGCCAGATAACATAACACATAACACACAAAGTTCAGACCCTTTCAATGAATACCTTAAAGTTTTAAAGTTCTATTTGGGTTATGATTAATGTAAATGTATGATAGATAGTTAGCCATAATATACATATCGACACATGTAATGCGAGCCACTCAAATAATTATATGATATAGGTACTATATACCTCAGGTGAGGCAGAAGAAGCAGTGGGTTGATGCTGTACGACATTACCCATAGTTGCTTGCATTTTGTCAGATTTTCCCTTATTGTTTTAGTAGCTGAGTATCCTAACAATGACCCAAGATATACACTTATATATATAATAATGTTCAAGGATATATATTAGTTGTTTAATAACAATAATATAATAATACCACTCAAACAAGGGCAAGTACAACATCTATCATAAATTATATGAGTATTAATTTAAGGTGTACACAACCCGTTTTAATTTTAAGACGGATTAATATCAACAAATTTTGTAGAAGAGGCATAAACAATATATCTAAAATATTATTAAAAAACGTATATATATGTCGTATATTTTATGATCTTAATTTGTTGTTCAGTGCTAATAATAGTTCACACCATTCAAATAGGTTTAAGTATACATTTTTAAAAAGTTATACAAGGCTTAGTTTAGACGTACACAGCCCGTTTTAATCCCAATCCTAGAACCGATCAAATGCGTAACTACTACCACACAAAATTGATAGATAATATTACGCAACCTCTGTTTATCTATGTAAGTTGTGTGTATTATACCCGTTTTACTTTTAAGATGGATATACTTCGGTAATAAGAAAGATATTTTGCTGAATATGATGTCATCAAATCCAGCAATTTCTTCTAGGAAAGATCCTGGACAAGTTGATCCTAGGATTGGAAGACATATATGAGCTATAGTGTCATATCAGTTGCAATTTTTTGTACCTTGCCTTGTGGAAACGTAATTCTCATTTCTAGTCCACCCTTTTTCCTTAATTCAGGGAGTTGTGTTACTTAGTGTACTTGTTGGGTGCCTAGTGGTGTGGAATGAACATGGTAATTTTTTTTTTGTTAAAAGGACTTCATTAGGAGCAAATCTATCAGTTGACACACCAATTAAACCCGATAATGAAGAACCTAAAGACATGTGAGTCGTCATCAGAATTTGTAAAGGAATAATTATTTCCTTGATTACTTTTAATATACTTAAAACGACATGCTGGTGTTGGGGCCGTAGCTAAGCAATCTGCCCATGAAAATTAACGTTGATGAGTTAGTTGTCCGTTTGCGAGGGTACTCACACTAACCACCTGTTTATTTGTAGGTGTTATCTGTCACTGGGGGTATAATTATGGCAGGAGTGACCACGGTTGGAAGGTAAAACGCAGGCAATTGTGTAGAAAAGTTTTTTCTTATGCTAGGAGTACCGGAACAAGCAACATACCTGAACAGATATACGTACAAGCTCCGTAAATACCACGAGTGCATTCCACAGTATTAAATTAGGATGTGAAAGCACGTTTGGAAATACATAATCGCCTGCACCATATAGGTTCCTCATACGACCTGCCTGATAGCCTTTGAGAGCCGCTGATATTTCCATGCCTGTTTGTCGGACAAACATTTGTTATCATGAATGGCAGCGCAATTTGGCCAGAAATTCAAAAAGGTGTAAACTTAAAAATGACAGAAGCGGGGGGAGCCTTGATACAAGTAGGTGCGAAAGCATCAGCAAGACAATGATAAGCAGACGGTAAAGTTTAAACAACACCAAGTCTAATCTGACATTCATATAATCAAAATGCAAAATATGCCCCAACAGACTACAGACCGTGTTGCCACCGAATAGAACGGCTATTTACAAACACCTTACTAACATAAGGATAACGGCTACAGGAAGGCACTAACATTACAGCCAAGCAAGCCATTACAGGATGATGCAAAAAAAAAAAAAAAAAAAAAAAAAAAAAAAAAAAAAAGAAAAACGCAAAGAAGAAACTTTTATAAAAAATTTAAAGGGGAAACTTAAAGGCAGGGGGGGAGGGGAGCGGCGGGGGGGGGAGGGGGGGGGGGGGGGGGGAGCTAATAAAAAAAAAAAAAAAAAAACTAAAATGAAAACAGGAAACTTCACAAAGCTATATATCAAAAACAACAAAAATAATCAGACACCAACAACACAACATCATTCCAACATACATTGTTNTTGAGGTGGTTTTGTTGTGATGTTTTTGTTTTTTTTTTTTTTTTTCAAGAAGAAGAGGGAATAGAAATGAAAATTCAGTAATGGGGGTTCAGACGTGTCTTTTTCCAATCCCAAAAAAATTACACACAAACAAGCCATAAAAGAAAAAAAAAAAAAAAAAAAAAAAAAAAAAAAAAAAAAAACATAAGAGTAGTACGTTGAGAGGACATTTGTTGATACAATTTAAGAGGACAACTTAGTAGTCAGAGTCATAGAACCCCTCACTGTCAGAGTCGTCATCAGAGTCGTTGCATGGATTCACAATGTAGTCATCTGCACGGGCCTGTTCTGCTTCGATTTGGCGGTGGAAATCGTATTTCTGCCTGATGCTAACGTAACTCGTGCAAATGCAGAACCTCTTAACAAGCTTATGTCCTCTCTGGACAGTAATCATACCACCATTGTTTTCCGACACCAACTCTCTATTATAATCAGCAAACACTTTCGATGTCCGTGTTCCTACAAGGAACCATGCAGACCAAGACTTACAAACCTCAGCCATGTTCCTCTTATCAGGCTTTGAAAGCCTGTTAAATACCTGAGAGACCACTACCTCTATATCAAGGAACGGATGGTGTTGTGAATCGCCATCTGGTATGGCTTTTTCCACAAATGTATCAGCAAAAATTCCCTGACAATTAAACTTGCCTTTCTTCCAACCCACGTAATCCTCAAAGAATTTTTCCTTGTCATCTTCAGCTTCAAAGTAGGGGCGGGAACAAAAAAAGGTGTCCATAGTAGGGAGGTGGTGTGTACTGGAGGTTTTTTTTTAGCAAGGATTTGTGGTCAAAAGATTAAAGAGGCTGATGTTTGTTTTGGGTTATTTGAGTGAGTTAATATAGGGGAGGAGACAAGTGCATTTATTCAAAATCATGAATAGCTGAGAGAGCTAAACATGACATCACCCTAGAAAAGTGGTGAACAGTACAGGCATGTCTACTTGCCTATTGCTAACATGTATAAATTGGGCTGTTTTCTATTTTGTTGAACATAACAAAGGTATTGACAGTTTTTAAATGTGCAAATGATGAATTATTAGCATGAATTTAGGTGGCCGACTATTTGGACGGTGTTTTATCACGGGGTGGGCGTGGCGACGTGACATGGCCTGATGCGATATGAGAGATTTCACACTGAAGGGTAATCGCCTAAGCCTCCACGTAACCGTTTTGTGCATTTTTTCCGTGGGCGACCAAACGGGAGGTTATTTGTTCGTGGGTACGAATGCACATAAATTAACCCTATAATGTACATCCTTATTAGCAACGGTGAAATACATTTATTTTTTGCCCGGTCCTTTTCAATTACTAATGTGGCCGCCACTCTCGCTTAGTTGATGGTGGAAGCGTCTAGTAGGTACATTATAATAGCGGTTTAAGAGTTGGAATAGATTAGTATTAGGGCAAATGTAGCGTAAATATACACTGATCGTAGATGCGTTGCCACCATTCCATTTTCCCTAGCAGCCGTGGCTAAACATGTCGAGCGGCAGCGCGCACCGTTCCTGTTCATATCAATTAGCAGCCCGCAATACTGACATGCAAATTCGTATAAGGTAACGCACGCTATGACGGCTATGACGACTTGACTGCCCAGCTGTAGGGGCCAGGCCTTTCAGTAAGCCTTTATGTATTATGTACTTCAATTTGTTGAGGGGCGCATCCGTATGTGGACAGGAACAGTTCATTTTTTGTTTTCAAGTACAATTAATAAAGGAAGATGTTAATAGGCGAATATTAGGAAAAACAAGCAGAGTAACACGCAGATTGGGAAACAATAAGCAGCACAGCCATGCAAGTTCATGTGACCACAACACCCAATTGTATTAACCGTTAGTCGTGAGATTTCCCAAACTTCACACAAGAATTACACACAAACAGCATGATGCATAGTACGTTTGCGAAATTGTAAGTATTGCAGCAGAGTTGTACTAACCAGTAAGCAAGCAGTACGGGAGCGAGCGGGCATGTATTGCTGCAGCTCGTAGATCTATAATGCGCAAATGGGTGTGCTCACCTTGCTGGATCTGCCCGTCAGCCCCGAAGCATGGAAAAACACTGCATTGACAACCCTGGACATCACAACACCGTCGAAGAGAATGTGTAAAGCATAAGGATTACATATTTAAAATTGCATTACGTGGATCGCGGTGTAAAGAAGAATCGCGTTACATAAGTAACATTAGTAGATGGACTATAAAGAATCAACGCATGCCATGAAAAGAAATCACTGAAAAGGGCCACTTCTGGCACTGGGCTCACCTCAGGGTTGTTACACCCGAACTGGTTGTCGCTCCCGAATGTGCCTAAACTCCCAATTCTGACAACACCCCCTGTAGTGTGGTAACAGTAACGCTCATTAGCTGCATCCGGAATATAAGTTTTCTAAGCATGAGGTTAACATTTACAAACAATCTAGAGACGGCTGGAACAGACCACTTATGTAAGCGTACAGCACAATGTCAGGAAATGCATCGGGCCTGCGTACATTTGGGACCATCACAGCAAATAACACCTGTAAGTGGTCCAATGCGATCAGAATATTAGACCACGGGACAATTTGTTTACGATGTTGTAATCAGGTTTCAAACTGAAATTAAAAGCAAGATGCAGATAGGTAAGTGTTTTTCCATGAATAAAAAAAAAATCAAACATGCTTACGCTCTGAATGCACCCGAAGACCAGCTGCAACCCAATCTAGTCGAGCATTCTGTAAAAACTTTGCAACTGCAAGAAATATGAAAAGATTATTACTTTTTTCTGAGCTTTAGAGGGCCTATGACCTAGCTTGTTCAGCACAAAGCACCTCCTCATTTTTTTATAGCTGGCCCTCACATTGGCAGGGTTTTACGGCATACTGTAAATTTAAACCAGAGTGAATAAGCACCCGAGCAATTGGCAAAAACATTAGCCATCTCTACACGGGAAGATATTCATAACCTAATGCGAATTTGGTCATTACAACCATACGGTGAAAGGGCCACCTAACAAGTGCTCCCTAAACCACTGTGAGTGAAGCGGCATATGTATGTTCGGCATGTTGGGTTCAACCAGAGGCCATGCCTAACAAATGGCCTTGGAGCACTGGTTGGTGCGAAAAAAACGCAAGTCACAGAACCATGCGACGCCTAAATAATAAATGGGAAGCTGCAAAAAAAAACAGTCTTTTGGTCAAGCACAATTATGCAGCGTTAGAATTAAAACCTCGGCCTGCGAGAGCAGTCGGCATGTGAGGATGAAGAAGGGCACGAGTTTTGAGCTTGATGAAGTTTTGATGGATGGGAGGCAGATTGAGAAGAGGGTTGGTGATGATGAAGGCGTAAAGTAGGTTGGAGAGTGAGTAGCAAGCTGACAAGGCAAAATGCAAAGCAGTGAATGAAAGACCGGTTAAGTTAGAATGTAAAACGGGATTGAAACCGAGAGCTCGACAGCCGACATACGTAAACAATGCTCAACAGCAACATAACACACCGACCCAGCAATCCAGGAATTAATACCCGGGGAATACAGAAGCCAATTTTAAAAATAGAAATAATAATCAACAAAACTGCGAATCAGTCAGCGAGAAAGTCTGCAAAAGAAACCGACGAGCTCTAGAAGTCGCCTCATAAACAATCAAAGGAGAAGTAGTAGTCAAAGTCCAGGCCACGCATAACCAAGGACGAATTCTGTCTGACATCTCAGCCTAACATGGGTCATCAAACCATGATACAAAATCCACATTACAAATGCCCCCACCAAGCATTTAAACTTTAAAGCAATGTCGTGAAAAGAAATGTCAAAGAACTATTAAAGTCCCGCCAAGAAGACCATGGTACTTTTAAGGTGTTGTACATCACGAGCATTAATCCTTATTAATTGCCCTCCACACGCCGCCCGGGACGTGATTTAACGACCGTTCTGATTGCAATGGGACAAAGTACCGAGGTTCTCTTGGGGGGAATTAACAGTTCCTCAAAACAAATCTAATCACTCCAAAAGTCACTGCACACTCATCATAAAGGTCACAACTACCGGTACACCTTTAATGCAATAACCTGAACCGCTGAGCAGCTGCCAATCTTAAAGCACACCCACAGAACACTGGTACTGCCGCACTCAAATAACACCAAATACTGGAAAGGGCCAAAAAACTGGAAACGCAATGATCACAATATAACACATGCAAGCTAATGTTTTTAAAAGGTTTACGAAAGCACAGAGAAAAGGAAATTGGCATACGTTATACGGCCACCTGATTATCACCCTCACCAACGGCAACCCCTTGCCTTTGGCTATGACACATACCGTGACATGTAAAATTGACTTTTAATAAGAACATCAAGAAACACCACAGTGAAAAAGCATTTGACCTGCGACGCTAAACTATCGTGTCGCTTAGGGAAGAGGAAAGCCGAATTTCATAGAACAATTTAGGAGGTAAGGGGGGTTATTTTTTTGGAGATTGATTGGCAAACCACTGAACATACAGCACTCTAAACACAACTAAAGTACCGAGCATAAATGTTAATGTGTCGGGATTACATGTTAATGTTCCCTGGGGTAGCATTGAGCATGGCAAGGGCACGCAAACTAAAGGGTCGAATACATTAAAAACCCAGTCTAGACAGCCCAACACTCGATGATTCCACATTTCAGCGGTCTTGCACAGCCAGACAGGGATACAAGCACATCATAGGTCAATAGGAACCAACAGCTTAGACACCCCTAGTTTCTAAGCGTACAAGAACAGGCGAAGACGACCCGTTAGCACAAGCTAAAGGTAAAAGTACTGCACTGCATAATTTATTCGTTACACATAACAACACAGACGATTATGAATGGGCCCATAATAATGGTTCACACGTACCCTTATATGCTATCAACATTAGCAGGGCAGCTAGGCGGGCAGCCAGGCGGAGGACCAAGCAACAACTTCCACCATCTGCTACATTGGCAGACAGATCATTAAAAACTGATTGCAAGGGGCCAAAAGAAAATTAAAACCCAATAAAAAGTACTACCCAAGAAATTTCCATATAATAACCGTATACCTGCAAATAGAGCTGAGGCCACATCCCAAGGCGGCAAACTAAGCAACTGCCACACCGTCAGGTACGGCCCCAAATAAACAGCAGCCGTTGGAAAAAGTAGAAGTAATTATAAAGCACGGTACAAAGCACCCATATAATAAGCTTGTTCTTGAAAATAAAGGCATGCCGTACCGCCAGCAACCACGAAACCAAACACCAGCCTGTCAAATAATAAAACTAATCCATCAGCAACACAGCAAAGCAAACTGAATGGAATTTCAACGCTGAAATGGTGTAGTTGTACATAGATCAAAAATAATGAAAATAATAAGATTTTTCAACATGACTAACAACAATAAGGAAGACATACGAGTAAAAACCCAGAGTGCAAAGATCAAAACATACACCAATCAAGAGAGTCGTAAAACAAAGATGAAAATAATAAACAATGAAAAGTAGAACGACGTTATTAATGGAAAATAGAAAACTCAAACAAAACCCGCCTGTGAACTGGTAACGCTCAAATAAAAAACTAATACGGAATAGTACCTTCTTAAATTGAAGTAAACCATGTCAATCAGACCTCAAAAACCCAAATTTGATGGACGCGGCTGACTTTATTGAAATCCAGCAGGGCATAACTGAGGTGCGAAAGTTGAAGAAATTATTGTTAAAGAAAATAAATAAAAAATGAAGTAAGGAGAGGGAGAAGGCACTATGGTGTATAGAAATCACGTCGAGATAACGAAGCAGGCGAAATGTGCGAAAATGCACCGCATAATTCCCGACTGGAAGGTCCTTAACAATGACGCCACGCTCCCCGTGACCTATTATACCCAAGGTACTGCTAGGGACAGAAAAGAGTACTACCAGATGGTTCCTGGACGTGCATGAAGCCAGGTTATACAGAGCATTAACCTGAGAGGGAACAAGAAATCGTGACAATCACCAAAGAGAAGTCGAGCAATAACCATTGAATCATAACCTCGGTGGTAAAAATGCTGGGAACTACACCTCATATAAGTTGACAGCGCAGATCTCAAGCAAATCCCAAAACACCTCATATAACGAACCCAATTATAAACATCATGAAATGAAGGAAACCTGAAAAACACAAAAGAAATCCTGAAAAACAAAATTAATTAGGGTGAGAATCAATACCTCGCGTTATGACCTAAAACTCTCACTCCACAGCCCGATACAACTGATACAACTGCACCCACAACAATTTTAGTCTACATAAATAAAAGCAATAAAAGGGAGTGTATAGCTCAAAAACAAAAATAATCAGTGCCAGAATCAACACCTCGGGTTCTGAGTTCAAACTCTCACTCCGTATCCCGAGACAACTGCAACAAAAACGTCTAACCGAGAAAGTGGAGGTGCGCAGACACTTTCAAGTTCCCCGATCTATAAACCTAAAGAGTATTAACAAAATCTTAGTTGTAGAAATGGTTAATATCAAACACAAGAAGTGGTACGTCGTAAAAGGTTCAGGCGTAAAAGAAACATAAGTAAGGCCAAAGTATCCGACCTGACATATAAATGCCGGTTAAGGAGCAGACACAAAGAAGTGATTGCATTTCATCATCAGGTACACCATTTGCAAGAGATTTCGATGTAGGGCCGATAATTACACAATGAAGTCGAAGTAGCGGCAGTATCCCAACGCTCGGCCATGTTCTGTTTCTACCCAGGCCGATTGGAGTTTCCATTGTCAATGACACGTAGTAACGGTACTGTAAAGCTGTATTTTGGAGAGCATAGAAAAACAGACAACAAGTCAGACATCCAATAATATTAATAACAATACAAATAACGTCTAATGATAAAATTTAGTCTGGACTAAAAAGCAAGTAATAAAAGCGGGGTTAGAAGGAAACACCTGTCCAAGCATGCAAGAGAAAAGCGGATGCGAGGAGTATTGTACTCAGGGGTGAGAAGCAAAAGATGCATGAGAATGAGCGTATTAGAACGTCATAAATAGTGGGCAGGAGCGTGCCTGCAAGTGGAAGAGACAAGCAATAAGTTAAGCCCACCATAATACAAGCACATCATAGGTCAATAGGAGCCAACAGCTTAGACACCCCTAGTTTCTAAGCGTACAAGAACAGGCGAAGACGACCCGTTAGCACAAGCTAAAGGTAAAAGTACTGCGTTGCATAATTTATTCGTTACACATAACAACACAGACGATTATGAATGGGGCCATAATAATGGTTCACACGTACCCTTATATGCTATCAACATTAGCAGGGCAGCTAGGCGGGCAGCCAGGCACAGGACCAAGCAACAACTTCCACCATCTGCTACATTGGCAGACAGATCATTAAAAACTGATTGCAAGGGCCCAAAAGAAAACTAAAACCTAATAAAAAGTACTACCCAAGAAATTCCCATATAATAACCGTTTACCTGCAAATAGAGCTGAGGCCACATCCCAAGACGACAAACTAAGCAACTGCCACACCGTCAGGTACGGCCCCAAATAAACAGCAGCTGTTGGAAAAAGTAGAAGTAATTATAAAGCACGGTACAAAGCACCCATATAATAAGCTTGTTCTTGAAAATAAAGGCATGCCGTACCGCCAGCAACCACGAAACCAAACACCAGCCTGTCAAATAATAAAACTAATCCATCAGCAACACAGCAAAGCAAACTGAAGGGAATTTCAACGCTGAAATGGTGTAGTTGTACATAGATCAAAAATAATTAAAAGAATAAGATTTTTCAACATGACTAACAACAATAAGGAAGACATACGAGTAAAAACCCAGAGTGCAAAGATCAAAACACCAATCAAGAGAGTCGTAAAACAAAGATGAAAATAATAAACAATGAAAAGTAGAAAGACGTTACACTGCTACAAAAATGAATATAGAGAACTGTTGAAATGAGCTTTAGAGAACGCCTCAGTGGCGTTCTTCAACTCAGCGCTCTCTAAAGCTTAGAGAACAGTTGTAAGAGGCGTTTTGTATTCACAATCATAGAGAACGCTTGAAATGAGCCTTAAAGAACACCTGATAGGCGTTCTCTTTTCCTACAGTTGGGTAAGCTAACAGTTCTCTATCCCTCTTGGTTTTAAAAAAAAAAAATATTGATGATATTTGGATTAAATTAAAATATATTTATTCACATTAAAATCAAATACCAATATCAATACACTTGTTTCACAACCAAAGCCAAAACAGCCAGCAAATTAACTAAATCCTAATACATAATTTCTGATCAATAATATAGCAGTACATGCACACATAACCTCATCTTTAATTCATGCTGCAACTTCACCCGCACATCTTGCAACAACTCAATTGATCCACTCGGGAAGAAAGGAGAAATAAAAGGGTAAAATGTTTCCGGTCATAGCTTGTCACTAATAACAAGAACAACAACCATACTTGAGATATGAGTAGTAAAAAGGGAAAAAAAAATGGGCAGTGAGTACGATAAAGATGTAAGTACGCAGTTCCAAAAGGTATTGCCATTTGTCAAGTGTCAATATGAGCGAAGACAATAAATAATTCCACATTGAGATTTAAAAGAACTAAAAATAAACAAAACGGTAAATAATAGTCAATTATTACCTGAACCGTTGCATTTATAGGCGATCACATAAGGTAATACCTGGCAAACAAACCAAACATGAAGGATTAGCTTGATTAAACAGAAAGGGGGGAAAAGCAGTGTTTTGATAAGAGATATAATTGTCTCCTCTGTAGTCACAGATTGTTCTTTGAAAGGTAAGCTTGATATATCGTATAAATTTGGTGGACGTATTACAGAAATAGTAATTATTTGGTAGCCTATAACCAAGTTATTAGACCACGCTAATAATAAAACCATCATCTATTCAACTTTAAAAACACCATAAAAGAACAATTACACTACAAGAATAACCAAAAACGTCTATTTTGACACAAATATAGTTCAGGCATGCATTATCTAAAGAGACTAAATAAGAATGCACAAATGCAAAAACCTTGATATGGATGTTTAATTGCTTATAGTTATATAAGCCAAACTTGCTCTACACTGTTAGGGATCATAGTGTTGAGCAAAAATGTGAGCTATTCTGGAAGTTCTGCCGATGACAATAACAGAGTAATGATCAGCTGGGTCGATTAGTCGAGTTAGTTGATTTTGTGAGGCTAACAAACCTGATACAACATTAAATTCATAAAAGTAAACGCCTTGTTAGCCAGTTTAATACACTAAATAGTCATACGCAGATTAAAATAAATCATTGTTATTCAAACCAATTACTATAGAAATAATAAAAGAGAACCTGACGAAGTTGTTTGGGATGACTGGTGAGTGACCTGAGCGTGATTACGATGGAAAATAAACTAAAATTAACGACATGTACACTGATATATACCATAAAAAATCACGAGGAACTATAAAACATGGGGATTAAATTGAGGTAGTATAAGCAAATTACCATAACCAGCATAAGCATCTCTTTTTGTAGCAATCACACAAGCAATTAGAACTCATTTGCTATAGCCATCTGCAACATGAATAATCAAGTGACAATAAGTTTAATGATTATAGCAACCATTACAAATATTCAAGCTCTTGGTTGCATCGAAGTAACAAATGTGTACTCGAAAGAGCATTCTGACATCAAGTCAGAGTAAGAGAGCCGGGTATTGGCATCATATCTTGAGCTACACTCAAAAATATTTGATGATATTTATATGGTTGGAAACCTTGGAATGTTAGCTAAAACTGAGAGGTGGAATTATGCTCATAGCCTATGTGTAGCTCGACTTATGGCTGCTGCAAGCAGACCCTGCAGAAGAATGCTATGACGCACATTTCAGACCTGAACTTACCAACGGTTTAATAACTCAAGATCCAGGCCTTGTTTTTGCGTGATTCCAATTGTAGATGATAGCCAACTCATCTAGCTTTGATTTGGTACATGGGTCACCTTGTGATTCAACTTGAGTCAAGAGTTATGCCATCTGAAAGTTGCCACTGCATGCTGAAATGTACTACTCAAGTTCAGCCTGACCTGTCATTACAAAAATGGTCATATTTCTCAATCTAAGCAACGTCTTGGGGTAATTTTTTTTGGAGGTGGTAGATAACTCTTGAAGCTACAAAATGGTATATGTTGGGCTTGTTAACTCTAAGGCATCAGAGAGTTATGGACTCTGCAAGTAGGGCGGTATTCTGGATATAGTTGCTGAACACCTTATGAAGTGCGTGTTGTCAGGGGTTACCTCCGAGCTTTCAATTACCATATATAACATGTCCATTGTTTCTAAATGACCCTAAGCTAATCCAATTGTTTGGGAATGCAAGGGGAATGCCGTGAATTTTAAAATGCCCAAAGGAAAGGTGAACTTGCAATTTAACAGCTCACACATTTGATGCATTTTGGCGTTTTTCTACCTCAAAATTCACAGCTACAAAACTCTTAATTTGGGGACCATTTGAGCACAAAAGTAGCAGCTTTTCTTCAAAGTGAAGACAAAATGGGAGTCTTAAAACAACTCCAAGTCGGACAGGCCGTTCTCTATTAAGCGTTACCTAATGTCATATTTGTAGTAGTGTTAATGGAAAATAGCAAACTCAAATAAACCCCGCCTGTGAACTGGTAACGCTCAAATAAAAACCTAATACGGAATAGTACCTTCTTAAATTGAAGTAAACCATGTCGATCAGACCTCAGAAACCCAAATTTGATGGACGCGGCTGACTTTATTGAAATCCAACAGGGCATAAATGAGGTACGAAAGTTGAAGAAATTATTGATAAAGAAAATAAATAAAAAATGAAGTAAGGAGAGGGAGAAGGCACTATGGTGTATAGAAATCACGTCGAGATAACGAAGCAGGCGAAGTGTGCGAAAATGCACCGCATAATTCCCGTCTGGAAGGTCCTTAACAATGACGCCACGCTCCCCGTGACCTATTATACCCAAGGTACTGCTAGGGACAGAAAAGAGTACTACCAGAAGGTTCCTGGACATGCATGAAGCCAGGTTCTACAGAGCATTAACCTGAGAGGGATCAAAAAATCGTGACAATCACCAAAGAGAAGTATTGTAAGAGAAAAGCGGATGCGAGGAGTATTGAGTGAGGAGTATTGTACTCAGGGGTGAGAAGCAAAAGATGCATAAAGATGCATGAGAATGAGCGTATTAGAACGTCATAAACAGTGGGCAGGAGCGTGCCTGCAAGCGGAAGAGACAAGCAATAAGTTGAGCCCACCATAACCTGCATCCTGGCGTAGAGTTTACTTTGAGTCCTTTAGGCGTCCCGCCCTGGTAACAATAATCAGCAACATCCCTTTTAGTGTTCCCAGGTGCAGCGATATTAAACTGCAAGTAATAACAATTGCAGTAGTAACAATAAGGCAATAGCAACAACGAAATAACAAATGAAACAAACCTAATAACAGTGGATCAAATAATAAAACGAATCAGCATGAATTAGGCGAATAAAACCACTACGTAGGCGTTGCCGATGCAATTGTTAGGCGTATAGCGGTTTCGAAATCAAATCATCCTCCCACGCCAGGTGCGCCAAAAATGCAACGATCAGCACCTTTAAATTCAAAATGAGAAGTTCAGACCCAAATAACAAACAACCAGAAAAAGGAAAACAAATGTAAACAAACTAAGTCTAACAGCCAGTTGATTGACAAAAAATAGGCGAATGATATAGTGGCTACGCTCCATCGAACCCCTAATTAAGCTAACTAAAAACCTATCAAAATCCCCGTAAAACAAAGATGACTGCCGAAAATGTGGGGTACACCTAGACCAAAGAAACAACCACTAAAAGAACATGGTAAAGGCAAAACTCACCACCATCACAAATTATCATACTGTAAATTAAGACTACATTCATGAAAGTTTACCAGTAATAAGAAATAGAAAACACCTTTGAGTATTGCCATAAGACAGAAGTTAGCCAGCATGTCCGCCTGTTCCGAAGACAAACCCTAACAATTCAACAATGCACAATCGAACGTTATAATAACCTAAGATACGATTCGAAGGAGAAAAAAACACATGAAAAAAGCTAAATAACAGAAGCGAGCTTAAACGAATGGGTAATTAACAAATCTAACGTAAGTGTAAATCAATAAACCTGACAATAGCATCATCAAACCAACAAACCTGACAATAGCATAATCAAACCGTGCAAAAATTCCCCAAAATGACAGCAATTCCGAACAGGTAAAATAGAGGGCCGCAACCTTATAATCCGATTAGCCATCCTAAACAAGAGAAATCCCCAATTTAATTGTGAGGCGTAGCCGATAACGGAAACTATAGCCCATAACCCTAATTCGTGTTATTTAAGTGATCTGGAAATTAGGTTGATTCAAGCGACGAACTTGGTATGGGATCCGATTATTTGAAGCAATTTATGTGAGATTTGTCAAGGTTTATTAAAGGAGAAGTGAATTTGGGAAGCATTAAGAGAGCCGCATTTTATGAGCGAAGCAAATGAGGGTTGAAGGAGAAGTGAAATTGGGCAGAGATCTAAGAATGAAGACAGGTTAAATTAGAATGTAAGGTTGTGATTCAGCGCGAGAAATCGACGGTGTGCATTTGGCTTATACTATTCATCGCTACAGTGACGAATGTTCTCTCTTTTTAAAGAGTAAGGATTCGTATAGACGAGGTCAAATGATAATAACAATATCTCGGATATGTCGAATTTTCAGCCAGTCCTCGCCACTTGGTTCTTGACATCTATCAATTAAACCTGGACAGGAGAATATCTTAAGTTTCTGAAGGGATGTCAGGTTTTGAATTGAGTCTGGAAGTGATTTCATCGCAGGGCTGTTATAGATTGAGAGGGAATGAAGAGACGATAAGCAGTTTATCCATTCCGGTAGGCCTTTCAACTCCGAGCACCCTGCAATTAGGAGGTTTTGGAGGGCAGTCAAGTGTTGCATCCCCTTAGGCAGAATTTCCATGTTATGAAGACCCTTCAACTCCAGTGAATGAAGATTGTGACTTAGAGATCTCCAAGGCATGCCATTCTCGTCCTCGTAGT
>LHUT01000240.1:10028-21522 GCA_001412135.1 Silene latifolia subsp. alba
AACACAAAGAGGCTGTTTCCGAATCTGTTATAGACATATCACTGAGAAAATTCATATCATGTCTTTACCTAGATAGAAAGATATAACTTTTAAGTTAAAGAACATGCTTGGAAAATATAAATGTCTACCTTGATTAATTAGGCCTAAGGACCAAACTNNTTGGGGGAAGAGCCAAGAGCATTTCCGTAATTTCCAAAATTTTCATCAGTCCTTGATCTTCATGCCTCGCCTTTAAGAAGGACATAACTTTTTCTCTAAGAGCAAGGAGAAACTGCACCATGCCTGCTACAACAGGAGGATTTGGGTCCTGAATCAAAATCAGAAAAATATTTTTCATTAGCAACATCATCACATTAAAAAGGGAGTGAATAAAAGAATAAAAACTCATAAAGAAGATAATTAATTTTCATTTTGCAATGAACTTTTTTTTTTTTGCAATACCTTATAAAATTTCCGGACACTAGCTGAATTCTCAGATAAAGGGAAATCCTGCTCATGCTCGAGACAAAGGCGGAACATATGCTCAGCAACAAGCCTACCATCTAAGCAGGAAGCGTTGATTCCCGTCAAATCTGGAAACAGATAGAAACACAAAGAAACATTATTTTACTTTTTCTATAGCAGCATTATTTTTAGATGGTGTATCCCTATAACAATGATGTCTATTTCAGATTTGATAGTAACATTATTAAACAATGATGTCTTTGTTGTTTCAGAAATAACTAGCTTACCTTTAACAACAGAAGCTCCAAGCGTGTAGGTTTTAATGAAAGAATGTATCTTATCAGCAACAGAAAAGTGCACAACACCAGGCTGCGTAATAGGAACTAAATTAGTAGCTGATATACAATACATTGTCCACGCCACTAACTAGAAGCATTCTTCCTCCATCCCAGTTTTAATTTCCTCATTTGGGAGGGAGTACAAGATAAAATAGGCAATGCATGCCATTGAACGAAAAAAAATTAATACTACCAACGTAAACTAAGCGAAATCAGATACAAGTAAACGAGGTCTACCAATTACAAATATCGGGTTTCCTCATTTGGGAAAGTGTAACAGAACCAATGCGTCCCCAAAACAGCAATTAAACCATGAAGTGTCCGAAGAAAAACGACACTAAGGTAGGGTTCATGAAAACATACAGTTTCAGCAAGATTGCTTGATCCAAACAGCTGATTGTGAACATTGACCAAAGTGTGCATCATTGAATCTGGAATCATGTTGGACTCTCCAGAGCTTTCAGACTGTTCAACAGATTCCTTCTACAAATAAAGTTATTTGTCTCATAAAATAGTGATAATCACATTTAACACAACCACCTAGCTTAAATATAGAAATTTACCTTTTCACTGCTTTCTTCGTCATGAAGCAATTCTTTCCACTCTGAGAAGCTATCGCTTGAGAATGAATTGCCAAGAGTTGATAAATCAATCTCACAGGCATCATCAAGCTTGAGAGCTCGAGGTTTGAATTTGTACAATTGAGCTTCATTATCCCTTTTTGTTTCTTCATCAACTTTCACATCCCTCCACCAGCTTGTAAAGAAATTGAAAACCCTATCAATTATCTGATATGGGACACATTGAAGCACAGTTAGTTCCGAAAATTTTACACCAAAAAAACCTCAACCAAAATAAACAAAAATCAAAAAAATTCCAGTAGTCAAATCCATACCCTGAAAGATGCGTTGTCCAATGTTTTCGTAATGGCGACCATATCCACGACATGTCTGAGCATGTTATCCAAAAGAGAAGCTTCCAATTCAAAAGAAGAAACCTTTTTCCCTCCATCAACCCTTTCAGTTGAAGTAATAAGCTGTTTCAATAAATCCATCTTCTCCTCCCAAATAAACACTGACAAATCAACAGTATAGATGGGGTATTGGGGAGAAAAAACGTCAATCTGAACGTGTCTCTCAAAAGAATACTTGTGAGGGAATCTCATGAATGAGTAGATAGCATCCTGCAATTCCTTTACCAATTAGATTATGAGAAAAAACAGATATGGAGTAGTGACGGTAAGGTGTCCACTTACCATAACACAGTCAACTTTGCTTCCTAGTACTCTTCCAAGAAAATTCTTCTGCACGGCATTTGTTACGAGTAACGCCATGCCTAATTTCATTTCGTACACAGCAACTTGAATAGGCTGGATAATATCCAAATAACTAATATACTCCTCGGATAAACGGTCAACAAACTGATTTGCTGTGACCTGAGTAGAACAATGCAAGATTCATGATTTCTTTGTATAGACTTTCATTTCCATAATTCCTAAAAGATGTTTTGACTTCAAATTATTTACACCCAAAATGTAAAGAAATATTCAAAGACTTCAAATGTTTAGTAACAGACTACCCAACTCTGAAGGCCGATGAACAACTATATCTGACGAAACATATATACCCCAATTAACTACGTGAACTAGTTTTACAACTTTAACTTAAGATCATTCCTTCAAAGGGGTTGGGAAAAAGGTAACAGGAGTAGGAAGGGAAGAAAGACAAACCTGCCAGTTACCAGCTCGACTAATAAGTGATGACAATGTCATATTATTCTCCTGTAAAAGCTCCAGGCCTAAATTAACATTCTCAGAGAACTCCCTACATTCCTCCTTTAGTTTAAAAAACTTTCCAGGGTCCGAACGGAACACAATCTGGAAATGCGAGTTCAATCAATTAGCAAACAGTGATGCAATATGAAGTAAGAGTTTCTTAAAAGGCTCTTACACAACTCCGGATCTGCGCTACTGAAGTTCTTTCAAAAGATCAAACAGAAACCAACCGTCCCACCGGCTACCACTGAAAATAGCCGTCGTTACCCCAGTACATTACAAGCTCCTGCCTATGGCAAGGTAAGGGGTCGGTCGTAACAAACCATCCGTAGGGCTGAGCTATATTACTCCGACACTTCACTTAGTTGCCCTGTCCCATGTCGGACACTTCACTTTAGACCAAAAAGTTAAAATATTCGCACAAACTAGCCGTATCCGACACTCCGACACGTGTTAGACACGACAACGTGTCGGAGAGTCGGGGTAACACAGGCTGAGAACAAGGGAGGTCGTTTAGTATGAAAAAAACTTAAGAATTGCAACGACCGACTGCTACTTCACATTATATGAAGCACAGACAGTTTTAGTGACTCATTTGCTTCCTGGAGTCAGATTAAAATAATGACAGATAAAAATCACTAAAACAAACAAAAAATACTTTCCCAAAATTTAAGGAATCAGACACAGAAAATTAGTTACACATTACCTTTGTCTGCAATCTTTCGCGTTCAGATTCATGTTTTTCTAACAATTTTGCTTTTTCATCATCAGATTTTCGTGAAGAAAATGAACCGACCAAATAACCACAATGTTGTCTAACCTGAATTTATCAATCAAAGAGCCATATATGAATATAAACATACATAAGTAGACCATTCCAAGATTTTCCACAAAGCATTGCATTACGTAATGGGAAAAATGTCAATACCTTAATTTCATTGGCAAGCGATTTACAATTGTTCACTACCTTCTGATACTTCGAGCTATATTTTAAAGCTGGATCAAGCTCATCACAGGCAAGTAGAAGGCAGAACCGTAGTCCTCCTAGTCTCAACCAAGCAAAGCTTAGTCGAAGCAGTAAATCTAGGAAATAAACCACAGTTAATATCCTCAAAACATGAACAACTACTACCAAAAACAATACCAGTACTACCATCTGATGAGCCTGTATCAACAAGTTCTCTGAGTAATGGTTCAATGAATGGTTTCAGAAGGGAAACAAATCTTTTATGCTTGGATGAAGCAAGAAGTGTAAGCAAAGCTTCAACATCGTCTCCCTGCAATAAACAGCAAACCAAAACTTCAAAGTTGAAACCTTTCTCAAGTACTCCCTACATTTCTTTGATTTCGGCCCATTTAACTTTTTTGAGGTCAAAGCTTCAAAGCTGGCTATAAATGTGTAAGAAAATACAGACAAGTAATAATGATATCCAAATACGTTGAAAATTTTGCATTTGTTATCGGAGCCAAAGACTAATAATTCTTTGGTTTCAGTTTTTTATGGAATAGAGCAAAATGGCTCACTAAATTAATTGTGCTTCTTTTTTTATTGTGAAGTATCAACCATTCGATACAATTATTGACGCAATTTTTATTTTGGGTCATCAAGGAACAACCCTCTTTGTGATATTAACAAAAGGGTAAGACTGAGTACATCCGACATCCCCTAACTTCACCATTGACGGAAGCCTTTCAAGGCATCATGGTAATGTTGTTGTAATGTTGAATTTGAAATATACTACAAAATTATGTTTCAACAACAAACTTGAGTACATCCCAGCAGCGTACAACGAAATTTACAGTTTTAAAAGGTAGAAGAAACTACCTTAGAGACGCTCTTTTGAAGAGACACAAAACCGGAATTGATTGCCACAAAGTCTTTGGTAGTGAAGGACTTCTTGTGGGCAGATATAATCTGAAAGCAAAGAATAAAACACTAAGGGAAAGACACTGGTCAACCCTATGGAAATACACAAGAAGGATCACAGGTAGATTACCTGATGAAACAATGAATGAGCAGCATGTAAAAGAGACGAATGTATATCTTTACTAGGACTGACGCAACGAAGAATATTTGATGAAGCAACCCTAAGCTTCAAACGATGTAACTGGTAATCCTTCATCACAAATGCCTTTTGCCTGTACAGTAAAATATGTCAATATGAAACAAAAGCGACACTTTACCCCAAAAGGTTTTAGCTACGCTTATGTTAACAATTATAAGGAATAATATATATTCATAAAAAAAAAAGCTGAGATAGAAAACAAAATAAAAAAAATGAAGAGCCGTTAAACAAAGTGACAATCTTCTAAATTCCTTCTACCCTTCGAATCACTGATCAGCCATGCCTGAAGCCCTTACGTACATCGATCCCAAGTTACAACACAAATCATTCAATCTCATGTTCCACGACTCCCACTACCTCTTTCACATGTTCAACAGCATTATATTGTTCAACACAAAGACTATACCTCTGTTTTTGTTCATTACTCCTCTTACATGCTTATGATTGATTACACATATACATGAATCACCACAATTATACAAAGTGCCATGAACTAAACAACAAATTTGATAACAGATGCCCTAATATAAACAAGAGCATGACTATTTAATAAACAAATGGAAATAGGGGTACCATGTATTTCTTACATAATATGGTTAACAGATACTGTTTTCACAGGTTTGACAAGCATACTCGGGAGCACAAGATCATACACATTTCGTGCGGAAATCTCCTGAGCAAAAAATGAAAAATTTAGTTCAATCTGAAACATACATAAATAAGCCAGTAAGATACAGATAGCTAACACTAATATACGAGAATTAAATGAGAATACCTTTCTAGACGCATGTCGGCAATTCCACAAGGATGAATGCCAGTTAAACCACATAGCAATGACAGAGCTGACAACCTTTGAACCAGCTGCATCTCAAAGAAGACGAAAATTTAGATTCCGGATTCTATTGAACACTAAAATGTCAGATAAATCATATAATACCTTCAGGAATTTTTGACCAAGCGTCAACAATCCACAAGATTTCCTGATGAGGTACGAAGTCTAAAGGTGTTCTCGAAGAAAACTTTATGGAGACGTCACAAGAATTTTTGAGACGGTCATTCAACCCAGATAAAAGCTGTAAATTACAGCAAAAGTATGGTTAGACGAACCGGTGTAATAGAACTCTTACTCCAATGATAGCCCATGAGAAGGACATTTTCCTCTAATACTAGTCGATAATAAACAGTTTTTTTTTGGTACATAGTCGATAATAAACAGTAAGAAGCAAGTATAATAGAGCGCACTCAAAAATTAATCATAATGCATGTGAAAAAAAAAAAAAAGAAAAATAAACCAACTTTCTTCTTAAAACCAGACAATAATAAACGGCCTGGAGAACTATTAAAAGGTACTACCTCTTGTTCGTTGGAACTGCCCCATTGAAAAGGGCACAAAGATTAAGGTAAGTACAAATGACTGGTCTCACAAGTTATTTTAAGGTCTTATAATTGGAGGGCTTTTATCCAAAACTTAAACTCCAATAAAGAAATGGGGTAGCGTCTGAGAGCATGCCCCAAATCGAATACGAGGCATTTCCGGAGAAACGCAGAGAGTAAGACATAGTAACATACCATATGTTTGCCTGATAAATCAGATTTACAACCTTTCTTATTATATAAGAACTTCATAAAGCATATTGTTCACAAATTTTAACGTCTTAGCTTGCAAACATCATCACAGTCAAACTGCCAAATCGTTAAGTTTGAGGAGTCACGCTCCCAACCCCATGTAAGTAGCAAATTCAACAATCTCTTAACTATCGGGAAAAAAGGGTTTTCAACTGAATCTAAACATTCTATTTATCCGCCTCTCTTAATTTAACCACTATATATAAATAAATACAGCAATGAGGCATATTTCACAGAATACTACCAAATGAGAGTGTGAAAGTATTTAGGCACTAGGCAGGAAGTGACGCTTTACAGCAATAATAAGTCTAGCAAAAGCTGTAGAAGACGATAATGTTACCATTTGTAAGTCCCTTGCATCTGCAACAACAATTTCTGATAGATCTTCGAGCAATAATAAGTCTAGCAAAAGGCTTGTGTCATCGGTTATAGGAATACTATCGATCCATGTCTCAAAACCAGAAATGTCGCACATCACTTCTGGAGTAACAGTACAGCATTTAGAAGCAGCAACAGCATGTCCATTTATTGGAGACGCTATATTCACTTTCAATTTATTTTTCTCACTTTCGTATCTACTTGATAGTATCTGCACAAAAAAGAACTCGTAATAAAATAAGAATAATCTCAAGTTACTCCAAAAACAACAAGCTTGTTCGTGATGCATACCAGATGCATCTCCTCTAAGCGATCAGCAACATTTTCCACGGTTTTGTCTAAACATGATGTCATGCAAACACCTACATCCCAAGAGAATAGTATTGAGTGTTTCTGGGCTTTAAAACTTAAGAGGACGCCAAAAGTGGAGTGAAATTTAACATTTGTGAGCTCAAGAGAATTTGCTAAAAAATAGAACATATAGTTAACAACTAATCATAAAAGTTTGCATGACTTAACAAATCGAATATCTAATGTAAAAGCATGAAACTAACGGGAATGATGACGGATTGTGGCTCACCTTGCATTGCAAGAAACCGAAGCTCGGGATTGGTTGACGCTGCTATCCCAGAAATGAGGTCAACTGCAAACATTAATGTTGTCAGCACAATACAAGCTTGTAACATGTTAAAAAGAACTGAACATATAGAAGGCAGACTTACTCTCATGTGCGAAATTAATCTTACTAGGCCAGACCAGCTTGGTAAATGCAACAAGTTGCTGGAGTTTGTAGAATATATCAGCAGATTGCGGCAATGAGGGATGTCCTCCATATGCCCATAACAAGGACTTCTCCGAACTCAATGAGAAGGGTAGTCTTCTACTTAGATTGTTTGACATCATTCCAAGATTATTCTGGATAATGATAATTATACATAGTTTTAGCTATTGTTTGGGGCCAAAACCAATGGACTACGACAAATTAAAAGAGCTCATGCTATTCTTCAGACACAAGAAAAGTACATTACACAATACAGTACCATCGCAAATTGCTAAAGAGAACTAAATTTATTCAGACACGATAACAAAAGCCTAGTTCATAAAATAATTTGGGGCCGGGTGCCATAAAGTCATAAACCATCATATATCAAATTGCCTGTGAGACGTGCAATAATTTAAAAAAAAAAAAAAGGACGGGAACAGGAAAGGACCACGACAACAACAACAGCAGCAGCAGCAACAACAACAACAACAACATTACCCTAGTGCCTCAATGGCTCCCGCAAATTGCGGGGTAACGGGGAATCTATAAAATGTAGATTTTTTTTTACCTAAAAAAAATATATGAATAATAATGTCCTTTCTGATAGAAAGAGAAAATATGCAGTGCGTGGGGATCTGAGAAGTTAAAGCACAATTACATACCAGCACATTCTCTACAGCATCTGGGAAAAGTTTTCTCAATTTAAGCACAATCTTGATCAACCCGCGCCAATGAACTAGCAGAGCTTCAAACTGTGAGGAAATAAGAGCATTCCAAAGCAAAATGTGCACTTCAAGAAGATTGTTATAAGTTTGATGTAGACAATCAAAAATCCGGGATTCAATAATCACATTAAGTACTTCTTCTTCCAGCTTCCTGAAGGACAGCATCAAAGATTTCAAAACTCCATCACCGGAGCTAACCTCACAATTCCACTGCCGTAAGCTAGCTCTTAACAAACCAACACTTTTGATTGCATTACAAAGGCGTATTGAAGAAGATGCAGATACTCTTGCTAGAACATCAACAGACTCCAAATCAAGTATTGGCACTGAATGCAAGTCAGCATCAACATTCCCAAGAGAAACAACCTCGTCACGTATCTGAAAGATGCATTCCCAGATTGGATGTTTTAATTCTTCTCTAAGCAAACACTCCACAGAACCAAAGAGCTTGCAAAAGGGCTGCAACTGACCATTAAACCACCTAAACCAAAGAAGATTTAGCTCAATGTCCATTGGTCTAGTGACTTGCTCCATAACCCAATCAATTGCACAATTGAGTGATCCTGCAATGATAGCATCAGAATCACTTGCTACGAAATAATTATTAGTTTCACCATGTATGCCCTCAGGATAAATTATTGCCTGCAATTGCTTCGAGTTCACTAAATATATCGAGTTTGACCAATGATCCCTATTGAAGCTCTGGAGTTTAGATGATGCGCATTGAGCCCCAAGATATTCCAGATACATGCAATTTCGTTGAACTAAAGCTCCCTTGGAATACCACACAAAATCTGTAAGTTTCAATGATGAGGGCCACCCACCAGCTAAACAAAGAGACAATTGTCCATCAAAAGCCTCCCCTGAACAGGCTACGGTCAAATATAACGCTTCCACTTCACGAACTATATTCCATCCTGAAGATTCACCTAGTGACGAAAGATATGAATGCTCAAAACTTTTACGAAGACTCCATAGAAGACCGTTCCCGCTCATCAAAAGCTCCTGGAATAAGTGAACCCATCGACCCAGTTCGAGATATGTGATTCCAACATGAAGGAGAAGACCTTTACTCTGAGCATGTATATGTGCTTTTGCCATCGAATCAACCAGCATCTTGGTAGGAATGTTGGACAAAGCAAGAAACATCTTGATATCATCTAATTCAAGTTCCCGGGTCTGCTGATCATATGTATCAAGGAGCCAATGTGGTTGCATCACAACTATCTCAATTCCCCTGTTTCTCATTGCTCGGGAAACCTCGCCATGCCTTGGGTTAACAGTAAGAAACATCCTGAAATTAGGGTGAGGAAACAGAACTAGAGGTTTCCCATCAATGTTTCCGCATTCATTTACAGTAATTGACCCATTTGATTCAGCTAAAGAATTGATCCGGTCAAGAACCTACAATAACATGTTATACAGAAAGCGGAAATTAGGAACGGAATAGAACATTCATACAAATACAATGGAAAAAAAATTAAAAACATACTGTCCCAGACAGGGAGTATTTGCCAACTAGAAACGGTGACTCTGTTATGACAAAAAAAAATGAAAGTTCCGATATCAAAACGAAATACCGTTGGATTGGAGAGATTAGCGTCCTCTAAAACAATCCACTCTCCATTCTCAATTGCCTTTATCAGCAGTCCAGCAGCCCATTCAAACTTTACCGGGATCGGTTGTCTATTTTGAATTGCCTGCAACTTATGAACTTTTTGCAAAACTTTAGACAAATCCTCTAAACCCCAAGATGAAGAACAGATGTGACTTTGTGAAACGGAAATTAAGAGTTCAATAATCTCAACCAACAATGATAAAGAGTCTCGCCAATTTTCACCATCGCCATTATTAGACCTCGAAATATGACCATGATGTACATTAGATGAAAAATCGAGCCATTTTGTGATCAAATCTCTTCTCTCTCCCATTAACTTATCAGCTGATGAATCTAACTGAGCACTACAATAATCTTTTACGAAACCTTCAATTTGATTGACAACAGAACTAAAATTC
This sequence comes from Silene latifolia subsp. alba, assembly GCA_001412135.1. Lineage (NCBI taxonomy): Eukaryota > Viridiplantae > Streptophyta > Magnoliopsida > Caryophyllales > Caryophyllaceae > Silene > Silene latifolia. The sequence goes on from LHUT01000240.1 coordinate 20,159, forward strand.
CTGTAGGCATTGTATTGCTCAAAGGACCCAAGCAACTCAGATATATCAGTCGCTGGCGAAAGATTTATTTCATTTAGCACATTTCCAGTAAGTTGCGCAAGCAGCCTTATCAGTGATGTTTTGCCAGACGCTGTGGGCCCGACCAAAATGCACAACCATTGTTGTTGAATACATTGTACAGTAGCTTCCAGACAATTTCGGAGTCCTGGTAGAATCTTTAGCTCACTACCAATGGTCTTAATTGAATTTAAATGGTTCCTCTTTAAGCTTGCACCCCCTACATACAAGTAATGATCATCCAACTCCACACGAGGGTAGAGGCAAATAGAAGGCTTTGTTCCGAATACCTCTTCATATAACCGCACTACCTCCCTTCGGTCATTGGTAGTGCGCATCCTCTGTACATAAACAACATTAAGGAAACAATCACACTTTCTGTTCTCAGGTGCACCTGCAATGTACAACAATTCAAATAATAACGTTAACATAAATTACAGATGTACATATCCACATTTATATCATTGAGTTCTTCTCATGAATTCACACGGTCTCAAAGACACACATTGACCATATCTTTGTTTAAGTTATACACATATTGCTAAGTATGCCAACTTTTATTGAAAGTACAATGTTTTGAAACTTTGACCTCGAAAGCTAGAATGGGAAGAAATCAAATAAATGAAGGGGGTATATACCTTGAATTATCTCACACGAGCGAATCACATCGCGGAGATTAAACTCCCATGGGGAACCCTCTATGGCAAACTTGCGATGTAGCATTGTGTCCTCGTATAACCTCTTATTAAACAAAATCAACCTAGAAAGTATTGACTCGTGAATTGCTGGAAAGAGGGAGCGACATATGAAATGATAATCTTTTTCGCTTAATTCATCTACATAAACCTGTTTTAAAACAAAGAAAATGCGAGGTTTAAGAGATATTAGTCGCCCTCGTCTTTACCTACTACAGAAATTCAATCATTACACAGAAAAGACTCAACAAAGTGTTCTTCTCTTCTCCACGGTTTTGGTCACAAAGAATGATACAACCAAGAACTATAAGCACATACCTTGGTAAACCGGTTAAGAAATGATTTAGGAAGACCTTTTCTCCCACCACCCTGATGAGTAGGATTCTGACAAGCAAAGACTCGAAAGGAAGATGGGCACTTGAAAGAACGGCCCAATTCTGGAATAAAAACCTCGGCTCTATGGTCTAGGATAGCATTTAGCCCCTGCAGTAAATTTCAGTGATAATGAGTTGACAATACCATCTTGAGCTGGAGGTATGTGAAATAAACCTGAAGCACATGAAGCAAAAAAAAGAGAATGATAGATGCCTCCAAAACAGATTGCTGAGCCAA
>LHUT01000240.1:21605-34766 GCA_001412135.1 Silene latifolia subsp. alba
GGCTCTATGGTCTAGGATAGCATTTAGCCCCTGCAGTAAATTTCAGTGATAATGAGTTGACAATACCATCTTGAGCTGGAGGTATGTGAAATAAACCTGAAGCACATGAAGCAAAAAAAAGAGAATGATAGATGCCTCCAAAACAGATTGCTGAGCCAAGTTGATTTCATCCAACAAAACCCAAGATCCCTCTCTTAGAGCCTGTAAAGTCAGATAATGGAAGTAAGCATCAAAAGATCTAAGAAAACATTGAAGCAAGAAGGCTATATAAGTTTACCTGAAGTAAAATGCCATCAGACCAAGCAAACTGTAAACCATCCTCGCTCTCAATAGGCAAGTCAGAGCCCAAAAGATCCATGATATCAGTCTGTAAACAATCGAAAAATACCAATTAAATAATGCGGGTAAAGTAATAACTTACACAAGAGGATAAATGAATACAAAAAACACCAAAATTATCAAAACAGAGGTTAATAAAAAAATTAGTGACCTGGTCAGATAGGTTTATTCGCACTACATTGTGTCCAGAAAATTTTCCAATGGCAGAGATTAAACTTGTTTTTCCAACTCCAGGGCTACCCTCCAGTAAAACTACAATTTTTGGAAGCAATTATCGCGAGCACCAGAGAGAAAAAACTATCAAGTGAAGGTTAAAAAAACTAAGCAAACCAGGTTTTTGTAGTTGCATAGCACGCAAGACCCGCATGACATTTCGGCTAGTTGTAGGAGCCAAGAACTCGAAACCCTTCTCTTCACAGGGTGCAAAGCCTGCACAGAGCGTATTCCATGATTTATATCAACTATGGCATCTCTTGAGGATACAGTCAAGATTCTCTTAAATCAGATTTAAAAACTGAACAAGCACATAATATAATAAATTGAGCAAGAATATTATATAAATTGCACTCTTAAGCCAATTAGAGATGACAATGTTTACCTTTCTGAATATAAAAAGGATTAATACCAAAAACATTATCACATTGCATCTCCTCATCCACTGAACAAGGTGTAATTGTGCTGATTTCACTCCACCCATAATTTTCCATCCGAGATAGCTTTGATTCATCAATGGCAGAATCCTGATCCTGTTACAATAGACATTAAAAAAAAATATAACCCAAATCAGTGCAAAGAGCATTCAACAGTGAGCTAGATACTACAGGCAATAAGTATGCCATCTAAAGATTCAGCTACAAGTATGGAAAATTCTGCTAATGCCAATATGTGGTAGAGGTTTCAAAATTAATTGTACATACTTAATATTACATTTATCATCGTCTCCCTTTCAATTGGAAGAGCTTTAAAGTAACACTACTCATGAGATGCAAAGAATATCAAAATGTCGAGTTCATGACACTCAACTAAAAAGCATTAAAAGAAAGAGACTTAAAGTTCAAACACCGGTCATGAAGTCAAAGGACTAGTATAGTACTACTAAACCTCCCCAAATAATTCAGAGCACTAGGTTTTTATGCAAAAATAACTAAACTAGCATTAGAAGCAAAAAAGTTAAAAGGACGATGAATAGAAACCTTTAGTTGCTTCACCAGATACGCAAGGCTTTTCTCTCTTAACTCAGCAGCTTCATTCTTTGATACACCAGTGCCTGGATAGAAATACGCAAATTTATCAAGTATCAAGGGAAAAAGAAGAAAACTCAAATTCCAATCAAAGGTGAGCGCTTCACTTCAACTATACAATAAGAAGCGGAATTTGAATTCTTGACGTGAAGAACCCATCATCTTAATTATGGAGAAAGACCTTTAACATTTGCAGCATGCTATAAACAGTAAGCAGAAAGAAATATAGATTATACATATAAGAGCCATCAAGCACTTGAATACAAAAGCTAATCTAAGCTTAGAAATTAATGGGGGGTTAAAGAAAATAGTTGGTGAAAGTGCAAAATCTAAGCTTAGAAATTAATTCTTTTGACAAGTAATCTAAGTGTAGAATAAAAGTCATACCCAAGCTTAATCCATCGAGCAAAACGAGGAATGCTCCATGAATGAATGCAAAATCAGGCTGCAAGCTGTTCATCGTGTTTGTAACAAAATCTAACCAAGCAAGAAGGTCCCTCACAGTAAGGGCTCTGCCTGTTTGTTGCTGATTGAACCACTGTAAAAATGATGAAAACCAAGTACCCACACAGGAGGATAGAACAGAGACTTCGTTACATCACCACTTGCCCCACGAACTTAGCTAAATAAAAACGAAGAAACCACTAGAGAATAAAAGTGGATAGAATCAGACCTCCAAAAAATTTATAAGAGGATTCACAAAATGATGAAGTTCAGGGGTAAGAAACCTAAACGAGTTCAAAAGAGAAGTAGTCAACAGAGCAGAACGTAATCATAAACAACAGTTAAAACAACCATGAAAAAACCATCTCACAAAGTTAGCTTACCTTTTAGCGATCTCCCTTAGCTCATCCAGGTCATCAACCGAAGGAACCCATATCTCAGTAAATCTATTGCGCAGTGCTGGAGATAATTCTTTTTTACCAAAATCACCACCAGGATTCATTGTCGCAAGAAGGAAAAAGTCATCATGGGCTGTCACAGTCTCCAAGTCAGATCCTCCTTTCTCAGCCAAAGACTGTAGGAAGAATGAGACGACACATACTTCAAATAAGGTTTACTGGAGTGTAAATAAGTAGACGTAAAGACATGCAAAAATATAATCTAATACTAAAAAAGGTTGCACCAGTTATTCTAGAGAAAAGATTATGCAAGACTTACCAATTTTCGATCAGGCTCAAGCACACTGTTCAATCTTTCTAGCACACTATCATCAGCCAAAGAGATCTCATCAACAAGTATTAAGTCGCCATGTTTCATAGATTCTACAAGGGGTCCATCTTGCCACATAAAAATTGTTTGCCATTTCTGGTATAGCTGAGACAGCTCTTCTTTTACTTTCTCAAGATAAGCAATATCTTGCTCACCAACACCAGATAGTGAGGGCAGACACCGCTTACAGTTGTCTAAAACTTTGGCTAGCTGACAAAGGGTAGAAGGCGCTTTGCCAATCTCTACCGAGATGTTCTGCACACACACAAAAAATATAGTATAAGCTAATGATTGGAACAAATCATCAATTATTTCATTTTTCGCTACGAAGGATGCAAATTGAGAGCTGTAAAGCAAACATACAAATTCATGAGAATGGATGAAAGCTTTCGACAACAAAAGCTGCTCGATTAGATTCTTGAAATCAGATGCTAATCTTGGCCTCTCTCGGATAGGATAAAAACCCTGATATTGAATTATCAGAGAAGCATTAGAGAGTCGTAAGAATTTGGCAGTCTTAATTTTCTAAACAGTCCCTAAGAGATAGCAAATTGCTCACCCCGATAAAATCTGATGTTTCAGTATATTGATGACAATTCAAAACATGTAATTTGGCCATTAAAGCCAAACTCAGTAACTGGCAAACAGTCGTCTTTCCACTGCCAGTTTCACCAACCAACAATACAGGCTCCCTTAATTCATAACACCGATGAACAAGGAAGAACAACCTCTCCATACTTTTGGTTTGAACGATCCTGTAACAGCAAAAAGAACATTTAGGACGATGAAGAATACCAATAAAAAAGGTCTTCCTACAAACAAAAAAAGGCGGCATCAAGGACAAAGAAACATCTGAATATACTTACTTTTGAAAAGCGTCCGTACAGAAGTGTGTTTGCGCTGATCCCTGCATAAAGGCAAAGATCCAGTTTAGCCAAACTGACAAAATTCTCAAGGAAAAAAAAGGCACTATCACTTAAACTTAAACTTAAGCAGACCAACTAACATAATCTAACATAATGAAAGTCGCAACACAACCAGATTTATCCTCAATCCCAATACAGTACACATCCGCTTTATTCATTTCATCAATGAATGTCATTCAGAACAAAATTGTCAATTATCAAAACGAAGTAAATAGACAATAACTTATCATCCACAATCACAACCAAGAAACAAATTATAGCTCATAGTGAAGCGGCCTATTACCTCTTTCTTAGCATGATACCAGTGGAAGTCCCAATTTACCAAAAAAAAAAAAACTACTAGTATTACATCTCAACCACCCGGTTGTGGCCTTGTGGGTGAGGGTGATCTCACAATTTACCCAAAAAAATTCACCATTGCAGAGTTTCAAACATAAGCAAAAGAAAAAGACAGAGAGACGAAATATGGAAGAGATACGAGAAAATAACTGTTTAGTTAGGAGTTGTAAGAATCACCTGGTTATACAGCTCATGAGTCTTCAGTTTCACATCCAGGTGCTTCTCCAGAACTTCCAGTACAATATTCTTCTCACTTGCATCACGGAGTCGCTCTGCCAAAAGATAATAGCCATCTCTAGCCAAGTCCTCGTAAGAAAGCCCATCTTTCTGGAAACGGGTAGCCCATCGAAACAAATCTCGTGGAGTTATAAAACCATGTTTACCAGCAAAGACTTTACTGTTTTGCCTGCGCATTTGTAGTTCCTTCATAACCTTAATCATTTTCCCAGCATAACTTCGAGGAATCTTGCCTCTTCTCTCCAAAATTTCAGTCAACTCTTCTTCAGGAATTTCATCGACATGCAACTCAACAAACCGATTACGAAAAGCACGGGAAAGAATTTTACGCCCTCCATAAAAGGTAGGGGGATTCTGAGTTGCAAATAACATAAAATTTGGATGAGCACGCACAGTTTCACGCAGTTCAGGCACAAAAAGTTCTCTATTATCATCCAATAGACGGTTTAATGCTTCTAGAACATCAGTTGGCGCAAGATTAAGCTCATCCAGGACAATCCAGTGCCCATTTCGGACAGCCTTTACCAACACACCTTCTTGAAATACAAGTCTCCCACTTGCATCTGTGATATATGAGCCTAAATATTCTTGCAGATCGGTATGTTCATGATTGTTGATACGCACAAACTCATGACCAGTTTTGGCAGCAAGATATTGCACAAGACTAGTTTTCCCGCTTGACGTGGGTCCCTGCAAAAGAACTGGATATCTTTTTATGAAGGCAGCTCTAGCCAAGCTCCTTATGTGCTCCTCAACAGTTTTGGTTAATACATAGTCTTGCAAAAACTGTTCAGATCCAGCCCTTTCATTAATCCACAATAGACAGTCCAAAGGAACAGGGGGAGGCAATTTAATTTTATTTTCAGCTCCAAGCAACTTCGAAACTATCATTTGATCCATTAGGGCAGCACTACGACTATCCAACAAAGTCATGAAAAACATGCAAAATCCATCATACAAGGCTCTCATGAATCCCAAATGTCTTGCTTTCCTTGTGTATTCTAAAGCACGATAAAGAGACCTTAAACTGTACTGTGGTCTCTGGTTAGCTCCATCTTGTAAACGTGAATCTTTCTTAGCAGCTATGTAAAAGTCGATAAGTTTGCTTACTAAATCTTTTTCCCTAGGACCATCATCAAGAAACTTGCTAACAAAAAGAGCCAGGTCACCATCATCCACCAGATCATCCACAAAGTATTCTGTAAATCTACTACGCAAAGCATATGGCAAATCCCGCTTCCCGGCATCAGTAGCAGGATTCATGCAAGCGAACAAGCGAAAATTCGGATGTCTATCAACAAAAACACCGTTTTCTACTAAGCATAGTGAACTACTTTCCCGATCGAGAACTCCAATGATTCTTTGCAATGTTTCTAGGGGGGCCAAATTAACCTCATCAAGCAATATCCATTCACCATTTCTGAGCGCAGTAACAAAGGCCCCTTCAACAAATGAAAATATCATTCCCGACGAGGCATTAACTTGTTTTCTGGCAATCTCAACTTTCTGAGAAAACGTTTCCCACCGTACCATAACTTCTTCATTCAGAGGTCTCTTACGCTTAGCTCCAGGTCCACGTTTACCTATTTCAGCCACACTTTGTACACACTTATGAAAGCCACTCAGTAAGCTGGTCCAGTTTTTCTTAATCACTTGTTTCTTCAACCGAGAGAGAAGATCCTCATTCTCCTGAGAAAAACAGTTGTACGCCATGCAAGGTTCACAATTAAGGCAGATACTCCCTCTATCCCAACTATATAGTCCTCATTTCCTTTTTGAGCTGTCCCAAATTAATTGTCTTCTTTCTAAATCTAGCAAAAGTGAACCTCCTATATTCCCTCTACTTGAGTAAGTACAATATCTCATCACAAATCTATTGTCCTATTTCCTTTATTAGTCATGACTCGTGAGGCAATTAATGTTATTTCATCACTTTTAATCTTAAATAGAACCTTTAGTGAAGGAGAACGTAAATAGGATGGAGGGTGTAAAATTACCTTTTCAGAGAAGGTTAGCTGAAACAGATTTCCAAATTCATTGTACAGAGGCACGCATATATGTTGCGGATCCACTGGTTTAAACCCACCTAACAGGTCAGCTACATCACTCTGTTGACTTAGATTCTGAAGCATCAAATAAAAAACATATCATGCAATAGCTTAATCGAGAGATATACCGAGATGTATTCAGGCAAGAAAGCTTCTGACAGCAAGTACAAATACGAGAGTAAAGAAGATGAAATAAGATACCAGAACGGTAAGCTTTTGACCAAGTCGTGCTGCAAGATTCTGAACAAGTGTAGTTTTACCAGTACCAGTTTCACCAACCAGAAGTACGGGCTCATTCCATTTTACACCACAAGCTATCCTCTCCAATACTTGAAAAGAACTATGAAGCTCAACAAAAGGTTTCATTGTGTGAGAAACCTGCAACACAGTTAATAAAATACAGTTAAAATATAGTATATCAGAAAATAATCTTGAATACGGATTATTCAGCTTACAGCATTCTCTCTTCGTGGAAGAGTGACTCTTCCAATTTGTACTTCTCCATGCAAATCCTGCATATTTAAGTGGAAGAAGGTAAATAACAAAAGGCTAACCAAATCAAATTCAAACATTAAATTTTAAAAGAAAACCAGCCTGAAGAATGGGTTTATCAAGGTGATATAAAGTTTTTGCTCTGGATGGAGGCACTTTCCACGTCTTTACTATATCTGTGAAAATATCCAACCGTTTTTGTGATGAAGGAGAATAGGCAGCAAAAACATCGACAGCCTGAAACGATTTATGTTAAATCATTAAGAGAAGGAAAAAAAAAAAAAAAAAAAAGAAAAAGAGAAGAANNGCACCATTTCAGAAGATCCCTGAGGTGTGCAAGCCTTAGAAGAAACAAAAAGTCGAAGACAGAAAGTTCCAGTAGTCTAATTCAAAAAAAAGACTGCCATACCTTAAAGAGAACATGCTGGAAGAATTCACATTAGGAGGCACAATTACCTCTGAACGCCCATTAAGCATTTCAAATGTTTCTGTAAGGTAAACAAGATCATAAGAACATCCACAACAAACACGGATTGCTAACCACCAAGACAAAAGAATTACCGATGAGCTTCTCCGCAATAGGCTCCAAATCTGGATACCATGCACTCACAATATTCACTAAATCTGTGGTAGCAGCTGGCTTGACCATCACTCTCCTCCAAAGAGAAGACAAAGAACTTTTACCTATAGAAAGGATTAACATACTCCATTAAATTAAGCATTCATTACAAAGTTTGGCAAACTAGTAATATAAAATAATCCAGAGACAGTATCTTTCTGTTTGCAGTACAGGGTAAAGCAACGTACATCCCGTCCCCATTACCCATCATAGGCACAAGACTTTGAAGCAATGGTGTAACTTAAAATAACATACAAATAATATAATTATTTAAACCAATCTCCAACTACACGAATGAGCTACAATGAAAATAATAGGACAGAACTCAGAAACATAAAATACACATAACGCTCTTGACAAGAAAAAATCATTAAGTATTCATCTCACAGACCTTCAGTGCAGTGATATAAATCAACCTTTGAAGTTGATATAGTTGAAAATAATCGAAAACCTCCGGCAACTCTAATAGCCTACAAAAAAGTGTGTACAGAAACCCGCTTGAGATCCCCGTGCCCGGTTAGATATCATGTTAGCAAAGAACGGCAACTTTGAGGCAATGAAAATGAGTACCTCTCCATAACCAGTCAGAAAAGAACTATTACCCTCCAGAAGAGGTAATAGAACGGACTGCACATCTGAAGCTGCTTGGTCAATATTTTCAAACACAACCCATAAGCCAGTTTTAACAGCCTGTTTTAAGGTGATCATTCAGTTCATTAATAGGAGCGTCAATAAAAAAAGAATCTGAAATAAGAGAGCTCGAGCCCAACTTATAAAATACACATTACAAACTGAGACAACCTGAGTCAGAGGACCTGGTTGCCATCGGAATTCGCCAGGCAGCTCCGTACAGACATAGCTTCCAATTAATGTCTTTCCGTCAATATGTTCGTCCATGTGTATTGAAAGAACTTATGGAAAGATAATGTAAAAAACAAAAGGACAATCAGTACCTACATGAGATTGTGGAAGCAATACTCTAAAAGGTATTAGCAAGAATATGTTGCCATCAATCATTAGCAACTGGGTAAAAAAGTAATACTCCCTGCATCCCATGTATATTGCTTTCTCATCAATCATTAGCAACTGGGGTTTTAAAGACATCAGCAAGAACTTGTAGGAATAAACATCAAAACACCATAAAGCCCACTATATAGCAATTCAAGTTTACACTAATGGAGAGACATATTGGAATACCTTGATTTCCACTTTCCTCCGCTAATTTGTTAAGAAGTGCAGTCTTCCCACAACCAGGCGGACCATACAAAAGAACAGGCCATTTCTGGTTGACGGCCATGATGACCCTCTCGCAACTACTATTCATCGCAGATGTCATGAGAAAAGGTTCACGATTTCTGATCATTTCAAAAGAATGAAGAACAACAATATGTTAAGAGAGTAAAGCAAGCATAGACTTTAAGAAGATGAAACAATTAAAAAAAACTAGCTTAAGAATTAAGCATCAAAAAAATCATAACTTGATAAGACGAAATAGCAAAATGGCTCACTAAAGTAGTTGCTCTTCCTTTTATCGTGAAGTAGTGGAGAGTCGGTCATTTGGGGCAATTCTCAACGCAATTTTCATTATGGGTCATCTGGAAACAGTCTCTCTGGGTTTCTAACACAAGGGTAAGGTTGCATACACCAGAACTTGTTGATATTTGATAACATAATGTTTGTGATTATACAACATTACCCCGGTGCCTTAGAAGGCTCTGTCAATGGTGAGGTAAGGAGGGTCGGAAGTATAGGTATATAATTACTTATATTATTTAATATTGATATTGATTGATATATTATATAGAATCATGAAGAACAGGAAAACCAATAAGCCTCAATGATCACGATGACGATCATATGGACCATGTACCTCATTAAGCATCTTCTAGGCCTTTTAGGTGCTTCATGATCAAGAAGCTCCAACCCATTAACAGAATCAGGATCTCTTCCATTTAAAACAAGGACACCATCTGAAAAATATGGAGACTTAGCCCTGGTTGTGTACCAACCCGCCTTTTCTATTGATACATCCGAACAGAACTCACGCCACCTATCAGATGTAAAAGCCAAACAATATCAACAGTGTAGTGTGGAATCCCAATGTAAGTACAAAAGTGTGCACTTTAAGAACTTACCGCAAGAAACATGTTAAATCATCAACCGGTTGTACATCAAAGCTAGCCTTCATGTTTGGTAACCTGAGAAGAACACATAATATCTGAACCCCACACCATTTTATATCTCTGACAAGCTCATGATCGGAAGAAGAGTCAAATTTTCCAATTTGATGCACCAAGTCCAGGAAGCAGCACCAGTTCCAGCGGTTTGAAAAGTATTCCACTTCCAGAAGGAGGAATCGATAAGATGTCCAGACGATATCTCTCAAATGTCTTGCAACCTGCAGGAGAACAGAAACAGAATGAAGATGGAATGTCAAGGACTGCAAAACAGAATAAAAATGTTCCTATTGGGTTTCACAAAATCCTCTTTTATGGGTCCCACAACAATAATATTGCAAACCAAACTAAAATTTGGGTTTCCCTTTAGATAGATACCGTTCTGAATCCGCAAGATGATCAAATATGGCCTCATCATGCTGATACTGGCTTACTTCATAAGCATGCAGGCAAGAGTCCCCATAAAGATAAAAGCCAACATATCCACAGCCAATGTAATTGATAAATTTCTTTTTTAGATACTAAAAATCTGCCGTCAGATGTACTAGGTAGCAAATTTTCCTCTTTGTTGTTTTATATTTATGCTAAAGCCTTGTTCAGGGATCTTTGGTCGCAAAAATCGATAAACATGACTATTTTTTTTAGGGGCTGGGGTAGCAAGTACTAGTGTACAACCCCTGACTACTAGCTAATTCCGCCCCTGCAGATGTATCAGAACTTGGATACGCAATGTCACGATGCAAACCCAGATGGCATATAACTACTGAACTGAAAATATATCAGAAACATAAAGTCACTCGACAAAGCAATAATGCTCAAACATGGGAGCATCTTTCCTACAACTCTTCAACTAACAGAAATCAATAGTAATACTTACATCAGAGCCCAGCATAGAAATAGGTGTCATCCGAATAATACGAGCAAATGGAGGTCCTCCAAATTCATAGTAGCGGTCTACCACCCTACAGGAAAACGGGAAGGCCAGGTATTCATAAGACTACAGGTAATAAACCTTGCAGAAAAACTAATAAGGTCGCACACATTACATTACATGACGTACCATTTGAGAAAAGGTGCAAGGTCAAGAACACGGCAAAAGGCGAGACAGGCAATGTCATGAAGATCGGAAAACCGGCCATGTCTAATATAAACCTCAATGACTCCATCACACTCTAAACCATCAAATTCTTCACACCCAATAAAAAACCTATCATCATCATCCATACAATTACTACTATTATCATTATTTATAACTTGAAACCTTAATTGTGGCACCAGTCTAAGCAAATCAACAACACGTTTGATGATTTTCCGAGCAATCGGGCGAAAACAACCCATAATTGGTATCGTATAATTCGGATGCAGAAACACATTTGCTACAGCATTTACCACATCTTCCTCCTTCATCTCACTTCCCTATATAAATTTAATCAAAAATTAATTCAATACCCACAATATCAAAATCAAAACTTTAGCAAACTATACTACATTACTAAATACTACTCCCTCCGTCCCGTCATTTGTTTACCTATTCCATTTTTGGTAATATTATATTCCGCAATTGTTATTATTGTCCACTTATCATCCATTAACAACCACCCCCAATGATCCCTCAAAATCAAAAGATAAACAAATGACCGGGACAGACGGATTCCGCATAATTCTTCCTCCTTCATCTCACTTACCTATATAAATTTAATCAAAAATTAATTCAATACCCACAATATCAATATCAAAACTTTAGCAAACTATACTACAGTACTAGTATACTACTCCCTCCGTCCCGTCATTTGTTTACCTATTCCATTTTCGGTAATATTATATTCCGCGTTTGTTATTATTGTCCACTTATCATCCATTAACAATCAAAGATAAACAAATGACCGGGACGGTTTCCGCAAAATTGAAGTCGTGAATTCGTACCTTGACTAGCAAGGAAGTGAAATTAGTTACAGCATTAAGTTTAGGGCATCTGAGGATTAACCTCTCCAACTCCATATGCAAACTAAAGCTTCCGTCTAGTGACATTATTCAACAAAAATTGTTTCAGTTTAGTTTTTGAAAACCTAAATCAAATTAAAAAAATCAAAGTCAATTCAGAGTTTATGGTTGAAAATTGTGTCAATAGAACAGAGAAATCTATGGTTTAGGGTTTTTAAAGGGAAAGAGAAGAAGATTAAACGCCTATATTGCCGTTTATAAAAAGGGCATTTTCAGTTAGGGTTTGTGGGTTCAATTTGGCATGTTAATGGCGCGGATATAGGTCGGTTATCATTTTGCGCTAGTTGGGGCGGGTAATCGGGTATGGATAAAGTTTGTCTTTTTGGTGGTTATGGGCTATAGCCTATTTTTATTTTTTTTTGTTGACAGGAGTATTTTTTATCGACAGTTTGGGCAATTTTCGAAATTTTTTGGGGTACTAAAGACAATTTAATGGGTTGACCCCTCCCAAGTTTGGCTTTTTTCATTCACAAGAGTCGGCAATCTTACCCCTGACCACTTATTTAAGATATGAGAGCTCTTACCGCTCATATCAGCCAACTTTGGTGGTGGTTATGGCCTATGAGTACAAAAATTTCATCTGTTATGGTGGTTGGGCGAGCGAGAGTGGAAGCAGGGGCGGAGGGAGGGGGTGTCTACTGGCTAGGGGGCTATAGGCCTACATGATTTGCAGAATAATATAACAACCTAGTAAAGTTGGTCAATGTAAAGCATTTAAATTTAGTTTCTATAAGAGGTTGTACGTTCAAGCATTTTACCCATCATTTTTTGTATATTATTATTGACATACTATTCATTTATAGAAATATATTGCTTACTCTTTGTTAAACTCGAAATATCGCATTATTTCGCCTCAAATTACAGATTTGGCGTATATCACTATTTGGGCTTAAAAAAAAATTATGAAACCATGTTAAAAAATTTAAATTCTGGCTCCGCCCCTGAGTGAAAGTCGTACTAACTTCATACTTACCTACCATGCAATTATTTGAAAAACTAATGCTCGTATTATGATTATATATAAAGTTTTTTATTAATTTTTTGTTAGAACTCTTCAGTTATAAAGATAAATTGACAATTATTGGGAAAATTGTAGTCAAAGTGCATTTTTTTATATTGGTAAAAGTGTCAATGAAATTTATAATATAACGCGTTAGTAGGTAAACGGGGTGGTACGATTTTAAATATTCACCCGATGGGGGGGTGGGGGGGGCAAAAGGTTTGGTTACCTGTCATCAGCCATGGGTGGTGGAGCGGATATGGGTATGAGTATTGCTTGGTGGGTAGGGGGTGTAGGGGAACAAGGAAGTTGTGTCACAAAGACACGCACTGTGACATATGAGTTAAACATCCCTCACTAAACATGTGTCCTCACTAATCAAAGAACGTGATAGTTTTTTATTGATCAACATGTGAAACTCAAAAGGAAGATCTTGTAAAAATTGCTGAAATATTAAACGATGAGTCAGGACATGTTAAGAGTGCCCTAGAACGAGTGCAAAAAGCAAACAATGACCTTCTTGCTCAAAT
>LHUT01000241.1:0-18467 GCA_001412135.1 Silene latifolia subsp. alba
CTACACACTTAAGTGTGTAGCCCTTCCAGATTACTAATCGCAATAGGTAATCTTTACTGCCAGTGGGGGACCGCAGCCTTGCCCACCTAAGCCCCGCTCATCGCAACGAGCAACAACCCATATCCATTAATGTGCATATCCCCCTTTATGACGCCAACCACAAGAGGCGAATCAAGGGCGTGAAGCCATTCCCGAAAATGACTCCACTCAGCCGAGGACGCACCTCACCAACATAAACAAGCAACAACAATTCCAACAACCACAAAAAACAATTCTAATTACGATATCAATCATGCCATCAACACAATAATTTATCTTAAATCAATTAAAAAGAAACCTGAGTAGGGAAACCCTACCTTATCACTGATTCGAATCATGAGTATATAGCGGAAGCTAGAAACGTTCCTCTATGAATCTTTCACCTAACAATAATCACAATAATCTAATCACAAACATGCCCAACAACCATTTTCCCAAAATCCAACATTAGGGCAGAACCCTAAAGAACAACTCTAAATAAAAGATGTGAAACTAATGACTTACCGACGAATTGACGTGAAAGAGATGAACAAAAGACTCACGAACGATCAATCACTTGAGAGTGATTAAGGATGATTAGAGGAGCGTAGAATGTAATTAGCTTTTGGTAAAATGAATAGATACTGTAAAAACACGATTTATATAAGTTTTTATCATTCTTAATCAAACCGCGGAAATAAATCCCGTCAGACCGGTTACTCGGCCGAGTGTTCGTGGACAGTAGCTTGGCCAGAAAACACACGACACTTTACTCGGCCGAGTTAGCCCTATTCGGCCGAGTAACAAGACCCAGAAAACAATGGTATTACACTTTACTCATCCCGAGTAAAGGGGTGACAAAAACCAAGACCTTTATGTAAACTAATTCTAATAGCATATCCGATATAACACAATTAGCAGATCTCACTCTGCCCCTTCAACTCTAAAAAAAATAACTATGAGGTAAGATGCCTTCTTGCGAGGCAAGTGGGGTCTGTCCAAAATGGTGATCTATCCAAGCATTAATAAGCACATAACAAGTAATAGGATTCATCTACAAAATAATAGCCACTCTCCTCATCTAAGTGGCAGAATCAACTAAAAGGGAACAAATATAAGGGCAAATATTCCTTCATACATACTAGTTCTACAAATTACTAAGTCTAAGAAGATAAAAGTAAATCACCTCAAAATGGTGTCAAGCGAGGTTACATTTGTCCAAAATTACTAAATGTTTTCGTCAATAGCGGGTCCTTATGACGTTAGAAGAGACTAGAAGATCAAGGAATTCCCCTCTTGCCTAGACAAAAGGAAGGGTCATCCCCTCTCCACGATGCAACAAAGATAGGACTATCAATGAATAAGGGAATCAAGATATTGAGTTTCACACTTGTAGTTTGTTTTGGGTTATTTTTCCCCCATTTGTAGTATTTAAACATTAGGCATATTTCTTACCATTTTTTATGATTGGCATTTGATACTTAGCAATTGATCTCTCGGCAAAGGAATGCGGCGATGACCAATAATATGCAGATCTTCGTCGAAGTGACATTAAGGGCGACCCCATATGTAATAAGGGTACCCTAGAAGAGGATAGAAGTCTTATTTGTACTCCTAAGCCTTGGACAAGGATAGCAAAATTGCAAACTTTTCGGCTTTCATATGGCATTTGAACTCAATTTGACGATTATAATGCCCATTCCCTTTGGTTAGCAAAATAATGATGCTAGAAGTGGAAGAACGGTTTCATGGCTTCAAGGGTCACCGTGGAATAAACGGTATCCAAGGAATTATCACACCACAAGGTACTCTTGACTAGGCCTTAGTGCATGGGTCAAGCGATACTAGCATGACACTACCTAGAGTGTTTTAAGACTATTCTAGTAAATAAAGTCTTAAGGAGAAAGAGTATCTACAATGGCCTATTCACCCTTGTCAAGGTTCCCAATTAGGTATTTTCCAAAATTGAATCACTAATACAACTACATGCCAATGCTTCTACCAACTATATAACATATAATCTTAATGCAAGCTCCTAACAACACATAGGCACAAAAACCGCAACAAAACTCCACAACATATTCATCAACATATAGCCCATCCTCCTCATGTGACAAATAAAAATAAATGGAACGGAAGAGAGCTTCGAACGATCATATCAAGCGGTTTTTAAGATATGTCTCAAATGAAGTGTTGTACCTATGTGAGAAGAGAACAAAAGCACACAAGTATATACAATTTTACACTACAAAAGTAAAGAACATGTTTTTGATTTTTTGAAAATTTCAAAGTTTTAGGAGGTTTTGGGTTTTATGAAATAAAAGACATATTTTTGAAATTTTTTGAAAAATTTCAAAATTTTAAAAGCTTTTGAATGTAAATTCTCATCCCCACACTTATTTTGGACATTATTCCCAATGTACAAGGTAGGATAAGGAAAGAAAAGTAAAAACATTTTTTGTATTTTGAAATATGGTTTTATTGGAAAATAAAGAACTTGTTTTTGGATTTTTCATAATTTAAAAAGTAAAAACTTGTTTTTGGGGTTTTGAATATTGGAAATGGAAATACAAATGCAAGATGCAACGCATGATATGAATGAATGCATGCACTAAGTAAATGCAACTATCTAGATGAAATATATTACAAATGATGCAACTATTTCTAAGCTAAGCTAAAGTGATGCATAATTTCTATTAATTGGAAAGCTAATTTGAATTAGCTTATATTACTTATGGTCAAAACTCCCCAAACCGAACCAAACACTATCGCTAAAGCAAAAATGAGGAGGTTTGATCATGAGTGACCATGCATGAATGCAAAATGTATTATCTAAATGCAACTAACTACACGAGCTATCTTTACTATGATAAATGAGATGAGCTAAACTATATGAGCTATTTAAACTATTATGATGCATGATACTCGATTTAGAAGAGAGCTAATTTGAATTAACTCGTAATATTATAATCAAACCTCCCCAAATGAACAAAACATTATTTCCAATGCAAAAAGAGAGAAGGTTTGGTTGCAAGTACTTATATGATGCTAGATGCAACTATATTAAATGAAATGCAAATTAATGAACCTGAGAGCTAGAAGAGAAAGAGAAGTGTACTCACAATTGTCCAAGGTCTAGTTGTTATGCGAGCCACCATTCACCCATGGATCAATCGACTCTTTCTCGGTTGCCTCTTCTCTCATCATCCTCTTCTCAACACCTTTATCATCGTCGTTAGCCTATCAACATCGTCATCCTTCTCAATTCTTTGTTACCCTCTTCATTATCCACCTCTATGCTTTACACACCCCCATATTGGGGCTTTTGCGAACAAAAGGATTGTATTTATGAGGATGTACGAGACATTTTTATGAAGGTATTCAAAAGGGGCCTCTTTTTGTTAGGCAATCCTTCATTTCCACCAATGGGAACGATTTGGGTTGATTTTTGAGGGATTTGTAATGGCAAATAAAAGTGTATTAGTAAGAGAGTAGGGTTTGTTTATGTGAGAGGGGAAGGTGATATGAAGGTCATGTGGGGAGGCACGAGCATAAGCCGTCAAGTTTAGCACAACTCGAGCGAGTTCTAACATGAATCGCTCGAGTTCAGGAACAGATCTGGGAATTGGCCTTGGAACTCGCTCGAGTTCCTTCTAGACTCGCACGAGTTCTCCTCCAGATATCTTCCCTATGCTTCTTAGTACTTCCTAGCTCGTGGGGATTTCCTAGGATCGTCCTAGCTAGGCTCCACACATCCCCACATTTCATATTTATCCTTTATCAACATTTAAGCACATGTGAGAGTACCCTCCCTTACTTTCTCTCATGCAAAAACATATCAAATGCAATGAAACTAATGAAATGCAGTGTAATTAAACTAAATGGGAATAATGTCCATTCAATTGTCTTATTGTATTTTTCTCCATGGGAGCAAAAATAAACACCTTGATGGGGCTAAGGTGCACACCCCAAACAAGACTCTTGAATGCCATCACTCATGGTATGAATAATCTTTAACTTTCCCAAACCGACCAAGGCACACCCTCATAATTGAGCTTCATCCTTGACGATCCAAGGGGAAGTTAAGACAAAAACATTAAATTCATGCAAGAATTAAAGACATGGGATAGAATATCTTACAAGCGGTGGTTTAAGAAAGGACTCCATAAAACTTAAATCCAAGTTTTCCAATTAGCTTTGTCCATTCAATGATCTCAACAAACAATGAAAAACTTGTGAATGGGCTTTGAATGAGCAAAGATAGGAGGTCTTCAATGGCAAAAAATAGCTTAGCCATCTTGGCTTGAAATAGAACTTGCTAAACATTCTCCTACTCGCTACCCTTAACATTTGGCTTTTTTATACGCTTCCAATCAACAAGCCCATGATTCATGGCAACACAATATATGAAGTATGGCTCATATTCATCCGGTGGCTTTCACTCTCTTCCACCTCCTTCAAATTTCATGATGATAGCATTTTGACTTGTCAATAGTAGAAGGAGAATTCTCATTTCCTTGATGAGGAGATAGTTTAAGTGTAAGGGAAAGAGGGGTCAATTCTTCACACTTGAGACCATTTATAGCCTCATTCTTGAGCTTAAAAGTGGGGTTAATGAGGTCTTCATAACCCATGGATGTAGTAGATTCATCCTCCATGTCAAAGCAAATCTTTAGCTCCTCAAGAGTGGGCTCTTCAAGCAAGTTAATACTACCATCCCAATCCTCATCCATTTCTACCTCATCATCACTTTCTTCATAAGAGTCATATATAAGAGCGTCACTCCTTTTCAACAACTATTTCTCCACCACCTCAAGCTCCACTTCAAAGGGAACTTCTTCATATTTACATTAACTCAAGAAACTTTGATCCTCCAACTTCATATCCTCTTCTTCAAAAGTCACAACCTCATATTTGCATTCATTGGGAATGTTTGTAAAGTTTGGTACAAGTTGGAATATGAGGTGGTCAAAGCTTAGAAATTGGAAAGGTGGTGAGATAGTTGCATAAGTTGCTTCATAGTGACTCCCAAACTCTTCTTCACCCTCGTTATTTTCCTCAATTACACCTTCCTCCCAAGTCATCTATATGGCATTTTGTGAGGGTGAGTGGCAATGAGCAAGAAAGAATACTTCACTCTCTTTAGTGTCATCATTCTCCTCTTCAATGTGTTCTAGAGTTCTTGGTCGACTTCCAATTGAGCTATTCGAGTTTCCAACTTTCTCCTATGCTCCATGATGTTATCGAGAACCAAATCCCTTACGTGTACTTTTTCTTGCATTCGGCTATAAAATTGTCATTGGTCTTGGAGCATTTGGTAGACCAATATTTGCATGTCAAGGTGATGGTTGTCTTCTTGTTGTGGGTATATGGGAGATTGGTTGTATGGGTGGTTGTAGAAAGTTTGGTTGTAAATTGGGTTTTGGGAGGGTGGCTCTTGTGGATTTTGGATGTGGGGGCTTTTTTATTGGAAGTTTGTGGAGTAATTTGTGTTTTTATTGTAGAAGATGTAGGATATGAGTGTGTTTTCTTGCTCAACAAACCCTCTCCATTCATACAAGCCATACCCATTTCCTCCACCTTGCTCATACTCTTCTTGTTGGAAACTTAGTGCCATCATTGGTGCCTATGCAAATAAACAACTAAAAATAAGGAAAACTATACGAAAACGATACGAATGACCTTGAGGATCAAGCAAGTTCCACAAGGTTAAAGCACAATTAAAATACACAAATAAACAAGAACTTAGTCACAAAACACCGTCCCCGGAAACGGCGCCATTTTTATGAGCGGGTCGTTGTTCATTCGATCAAACACATTTATAATCTTAACAAATAACTAGTAAGTGGTTAAGTCGAGATCGATTCACGGGATGATGTGCTTTGGGTTCTGGTTCTAAGTCTATCTATGTTAATTTATGCAAGTGTCACAATTAATAAGGTTCTGGATTTAAATTAAGCTAATTAAATGTGTAAGTATTGAAAGTAGAAGATGTAAACAGTTAAATGAAAGCACTAGGGTGTCATGGGTTTACAGGAATAATCAAAGGGTTCTACACATGCGAGTCTAAATTGGGTTAATGTTATAGTCGGACTATGGACCGAGGCTTTCGATCTTACGGCCCTACCTAGGTCGATTCAGGTTAGCTCTCGCGTACACCCGTTTTACCTCCCAATATAGTGCATGGTCTAAGAACTCCTAAGGCTCTCGATCTTATAGGAGTGTTGAATAGATGGAGATTCAAACAAGCATTTCATCAAACAGTTAATATGCACTAGTTGAAATTACAACAATCAATCCACTTTGGAAGACTCAACAAGCATAAATTCTACCCTTTAATCATCCCCTACTCCCCCATTAACCCTAGTAAGATTACTACTCACTAGTCATAGAAAGAAGGATGAAAACAACTACAAATAAAGAGTCTAAACTACGCATGATGATATAAAGCAAGTAATAACAAAGGATTAAAGGGAAGTAGAAGTGTACCAACTTAATATGTAAAGATGAACATGAACAAAGATGAATCTTTGAATAAAGCTGAAGACTTGTCACTAATCTTCAATCATAAAACCAAGAAATCCAATATGTAAACTATTAAAGATGTAAAGGAAAGAATAATTATTGAAATACTAATATAAATTGGGGAATGGTTAAGTCTAATCTACTCCTAATCTAAGCTTGGCCTCCTCTAAGAGGACTTAATAGATCATCTTATTACAAAAGGGATATATATAGTGTCTACAATATTAGGGTTAATTAGAGGCTTTAATAAAGTATTGTCTCAATAAGAGAATTTGTCACATTATATTGCTAGACCCAGAGCAGCTCGTGGGAATTGGCCTGTGAGTGGTCATCACTGCCTCTCAATTCGTGCGAGTCCTAGGACAACTCACTCGAGCTGCAGAAGAACTCTCCCGAGCCAAATCTCAGTTTGGGCTCCGATTGTAAAAATGGGCGACATTTGCTTATCCGGACTTCGAATCGAGGGATTCAAAAGCCTATACCACTTGATTTTTTGACGCTAAGCAACACTTCTTGGTTTGGGTCCGAGTGAGTTTCTCTTTTAATTGCTCCCATCTCGTCATGGTTGACCAAGAACTTGTAGGGGCTAGCATCCAAACCATCTCAAATCTTGTTTTATTGATCAAAGGATCCTTGTTCCTTGCCTCCTATGCCGATCATCAAGTGAGTCAATTTGTCTTTATTTAAGCCCCATATCATGCTACAACTGCTCCAATTAGCTCCTTTCTACAAGCGACCATAAAAGAGAGGTAATAAAAAATAGGAAGCAAATGACTACAAAAATGACGATAATGCTAGCTAGATTGGCATGCAAAATGAGGTTGGTTAAGGGGTTAAAAGTGCATAAATAAGAATCGCATCAATGGAAAACACTTGAACGACAAAGATACGAATACAATAAAGAAAACAAGATATTTTTAACGTAGTTTGGCCTAATTGAAACGCCTATATCCATCCCTTCTTTTATTGATTATCTATCATGACCGCCTAATTCGGTCTACTGTACAATAAATAAACAATCCCCACGATTAATCCTAATCATGCTAAATGAGAGATGTTAAGCTCTCGGTGGAGAGGGATGTGAAGCCCTTAGGTTGTAGGATATTAAGCATACGGTGCGCAGAGATGCTAAACTCACTTGAAGAGGGATATTAAGACCTCATGTGTGAGAGATGTGAGGCTCTCGGTGTGTAAGATAAAAACAATACAATTCATTTGTTTAGAAAGGATTGCAAAACTATGTACTTTTAACGATAAACTTTGACATTAAAAGCACACGTTTAAAGGACTCGATATTGAAGAATATTTTGAAAATGAAAACGTTTATAACGAGCAAGAGTTGCAGCGGATGAGGTTTTGCAAAAATAGATTTAATCAAATGGCAAGTCTTAGTTAATTATGAAACGTATACAATCATATATAGACAACACAATTAGGGCAAACATTCTAGATCTAATTATCTAGGGTTTACACAGCTAATGGTACCATGCTACGCACTCCACAATTAGGTTTTCACAAAATATTGAAAGATAATCTTTTTAAAGTATTTCGGTCAAAAATAAAATTGAAAAAATAAACACTGTTTGATATTTTGTGAAAAGAATAATAATCGAATAAGTATATAGAAGTATACAGATCTTTTGATTATTAAAAAGATGATGAAAATGAGATTTTTTTCAAATTTTGAATATCATAAAAGATAAAGAATTATAAAATAAGAATAAAAACTACCTTCTCCATCTCTTAACAAAAGATTACTTCATATCTTGTAAAAACAAGATATAAGGAAATCGTTTATCAAAAGATGTATAAGTTAAATTCTCAAATTTAATTAAAATTCCATTTTATAAATCACGATATTATATTTTCAAAAGATAATTTGCATTTAAAACATAAACAGGAATATTTTAGAGAGTTTAAAGTCGTTTTGAAATTCATAGGTGACGTTCACCTCAATTAAGGTGACATTCACCTTAGCCTGAGGTGACGTTCACCTCAACTACAATTTTAGTTGTGTGTAGTTCTAAAATCTTTTTTTATAAATAAAGACCTTAATCTTTGTTTTTGGACTTCATGAAGACTTCCTTTGATCATCATCTTTATGCTTCCTTTTGATTTCGAGCTTTTATGCCTAAATAATATACAATGCAACACATACCAAGCTTATAAAAGCATAAATAAAACTTAAATAATAACTTAGAAATAAAGCGTACTTGACAATTTTCAAAACTTATAAAGACCTAGGGTCAATAGAACCATTAGTAGATGGAAATGCCTAAGATAATCTTTCTAGTTTTACATATGAGGTAAAGTTTAAAAACTTTGAATTCATTATACGCTTGTGACCTATCATAAGCTCAAAATGGGAGAGGTTACGAACTTGTGACTGTCACAAGCGAGACTTTCTGATAAAATATTTACATTCATCATACAAATTTTTTTAACAAAAGTATTTTTTGAATTAAACATTATTTATAGAAATGGAGAAAAAATTGAGTTAAAGTGGTGTCTTGTAAACTCTGCAAGTCAAACAAGGAAGATTAGCTTGGGATAGAGGAAGTAATTAAATCATTCGGGCTTAATACCCATCCCTTTTGTAGTTTCTAGACCATGTCCCTTGACAATCCTTTCATAAAAGGGTCCGCCAAATTTAAGTTCGAGCTTATAAAATTAACAATTGCACCTCGATCTCTTGCTAGTTCCCCTACATAACTATGTCTCACACCTTTGTATAGAATTTTTATTTACATCTTTATAAGGTCATATAAAACGTATTTACGATTGAACTCTAACTTAGTATAGTACATGCTTTTATCCAATTGGTTGATCTCAAAACCACTTGTCAACACAACATCATCAAATTCCTGATGTTATTGCTTTGGTGCTTATTTCAGCCCATACAAGGATCTAATTAGCTTATAAACTTTATTTTTTTATCCATTGACAACAAAACCTTCTGGTTGCTTCATATATACTTCCTCCTCCAATTCACCATTTAAAAATATCGTTTGACATACATTTGGTGAATTACAAGATTATGAATCATCCAAGAGTAGTTAATTAGTTATTCTAGCCAGTGATGCATATTGTGTCAAAATAGTCGATTTCATGTTTTTGCCTAAATCCCTAAGCCACTAATCCAGACCTGACAAACAAATCAACCAGGTCGGATGTGGATCGAGTCAGTTTGGGGTCGTGTCTTTTTTTGGCCTGACAGAATTCATGTCAAATCGGGTCAATCGTGTCAATTTGAGTTCGGGCCATTTTCCGTATGTTATTATCAAGTTATTTAGGGAGAATAGACTGTATGCAACAATAAACACTTGGGGTATGTCATATTGATCAGGTTTTGTTGGGTTATGGGTCAATCTCATGTCCGCAGTTCAGGTGTTACGTCCTCAGGTCGGGTTTTTTCGATCGAGTCACTTTTGCTAGGTCTACACCAATGTGACTTTGAATTTATCAATGCTACTATTGACCTTCATTTTCTTTTTGAAAATCTACTTACAACTGATTGATTTACAACTTGTCGGTAAATTAACCAAAATCCATATATTATGAACTCATCTCATCATTCATGACCACTTTCCAAATGAAGTACCTTGGAATTTCATCTCATCAAAGATCTTATTATGATCCTCCTTTACACTAAAATAGTATGAAAATTGTGAAATTAGATTTTTCTCTAAATCCCTTAATTAAATAGGTTTGAAATTTCAACCTAAGAGAATTTTATGGACACACCATAAAATGTCCTTAGGTTTAAGAATTGAAGTAAAGCTTGTTTCATCAATTATTACATCTCTAAACTAATAATGGTGTGGACACTAATTGAATTATTATGCTACATAGAACTTATAAGCATTGTTGTGTTCGACATAGCCTATAAAGATACACTCGAGTCCTCTTTCACCTAAGTTTTCCTTCTCTTTTAGATTCCGGCAATTTTTTACAATCACATAAAGATACATGCAATTTTCCAATGCAAGAAGGTATTTTAATAAGGTTTACTTTTATACACAAGTTCATAAGAGATAACTTTATTATTCTTAGAGAAGACAATATTTAGAATATGAGAAGCTGTTATCCTGGCTTCACTTTAAAAACCGGTACTGAGTCCCAAATAGGAAAGCATAGAATTAGCCATTTTTTTTGAGAATTTTATTCCTCCGTTATGCTTCACCATTTTGCTATGGTGTATAGCTAGCAGTTTTTTCATAAACTACACCAATGGACTCGAAATATTTAGCATCATAGTATTCATCGTCGTACCCTTGTTCGTTTGAAAATGTACAAATTTGTAATTCTACTTCAGTTATATAGATCTTAAATTTATTTGGGGCTTCATCTTTAGATAACAATAAATATACATATCAAAATCGTGAATATTTGTTGATAAATATTATAACACTTTTTATTTCCTAAAGATGGTGTGCTACCAAAATCACATAAATCACTATGCACTAATTTAAGCAATTTGGTATGTCTATGAACAATTTTAGAAAATGGTTGTATTGTGATCATATTTAACATATATGTTATACACTTCTCAATATTCATGTCAAATGGCGGTACTAAATCCATTATAAACATATCATAAAACATATAAATACAATCATTATATATATTGTTATAATTAAACTTAAACATATAATTACATAAATATTCTTGACCTAAAAATATATCCCCTTCAGATAATATAAACTTGTTGGCATCAAAAGTTCATCTTGAAACTATATATATTGTAAGATAATGTAATCCCCTAATTAGGGTGATNGACTACGAGATACATGCTATAACAAAGATATTACATAGTTTATGCTAATACACCCCTGCGGTTGGAGCGGGAGGAGGCCGGACGATCAAGCTGGAACGAAAACGATTAAATAAGTAACAAGGAAGCCCTTTTGTAAAAATATCAGCGTATTGATACTCAGCAGGGACATGTAAGACTCGAACAGTTCCAACTTGCACTTTCTCACAAACAAAATGAATGTCAAGCTCAATATGCTCCGTTTGCTTACGTTGCATAGGGTTGCCAGAGAGATATACAGTAGAAATATTATGACAATAGACAAGGCTGACATGTTTGATAGGAACGTGAAGTTCAAATAATAAGTTACGGAGCCAGCTCGTTTCTGCAACAGCATTAGCAACACCCCGGTATTCGGCCTCAGCAATGGACCAGGATATTGTGGCTTGGCGTTTATAGGACCAAGACACCAAGTTGTAGACCAAAAATCCACAATAGCCAGAAGTAGAGCGACAAAAATCAGGGCAGCCAGCCCAATCTGCATCTGAGTAAGCAGTGATAGAAAGAGAACGAGATGTTGTAATATTAATACCGTAAGCAAGTGTATCTTTAAGATAGCGAAGGATGTGTTTCAAGAACTGCAAATGTGGTTCGCGAGGAGCATTCATAAATAGGCAAACTTGCTAAACAGCATAAGAAATATCTGGACGGTTAATGGTAAGTTACTGAAGCGCTCCAACCAAATTACGGTAAAGAGATGGGTCAGAGATCAACGGACCAGCAGTAGCACTTAACTTAGCACCAACGTCCACAGGAGTAGAGGTGGCGTTGTAGGAAGACATAGAAGCATGACTGAGGATGTCTATGGCATATTCTGTTGTGATAAAAATAACCCGGAGCCACTGCGGGTAACAGTAATACCCAGAAAATGATATAAGACACCCAAATCTGCCATAGCAAACTCTTGTGAAAAAGAAGCATTAATACAACGCAAAAGAGTAGTGCTAGAGGCAATGAGGATAATGTCATCCACATACAAAATTAGGTAAGCGGTGTCAGTATCCGAGGCATAAATGAAAAGAGAAGAATCACAAGTACTGCTGCGAAAATCCTGTGAAAACACAAATGTCTCAAACCGCTGAAACCAGGCATGAGGAGCCTCCTTAAGGCCATGTAAAGATTTTCGGAGGCGGCACACATGTGTTGGTGTGGTGGCATTGACAAAGCCAGGTGGTTGATGCATATAAATGGTCTCAACCAAGTCATCATGAAGGAATGCAGTTTTAACATCAAGCTGGTGAATGGGCCAAGAGCGAGAGACTGTCAGACTCAAAACAGTACGAATGCTCATCGATTTAACAACAAGACTAACTATTTCATCATAATCAATACCAACCCGTTGAGACTTACCATTGACGACAAGTCGGGCCTTGTACATTTGTAAAGTACCGTCACTACTAAATTTATGATGATATAACCACAAGCAACGGATGACATGAGCATCTGAAGGACGGGTACTAAATCCCAAGTGTGATTTTCTTGTAATGCGCGAAACTCATCCTGCATGGCGGCATTCCAGTTCGAGTCTTGGAGGATTTGGTGAGGTAATTTAGGTAAAGGTGATAGGGAGGTTTTCGGCATGGTGGCAAGAAGGTTAAGGTCACGGGGCTTAAAAATGTCGTCCATAGGTCGGGTAGACATTGTGTGGGCACGTAAAGTAGGAGGAGAGGGCGGTGGTGGTAGGGAAGGACTGGGCGTCGGGATAGTGGAGGGGGTAGGTAAAGAAGCGGTTGGCATAAGGGGAGTGGGTGGGCTGTGAGGAGGAAAGTGTGTGTGTGTTTCGGGGTTGCAAGTTGTTCGTGAGTGGGAGTATGTGGCGGTGGTGTCGAAGAGGGGGCTTTGGGTTGGTCAAGCTGGCTGTAAAGGAGGGGGTTAAAAGGAGTAAAGTCCGGGTTAAGGAAAGAGTATGAGGTGGGTTTATCAGGTGAAGTTTCAGCAAACGGGAACACCGATTCGTCAAAGGTGACATGACGTGAAATGTGAACATTACCACTGACAGGATCAAGACACTTATACCCGTGTTGTTGTGACGGGTAACCAAGGAAGACACGCCTAAGGGACCTAGGGGCGAGTTTATGTAGACGTTTGGCCGACATATTTGGATAGCAGGCATAGCCAAAGACACGTAAAAGACGGATTTTTAGAGAAGCGAGCGAAAGTGGGGGACTTGAAATGAAGAAGTTTTGTGGGCAAGATATTGTGTAGGTAGACAATAGCATTTAATGCTTCGACCCAAAAATCAGGAGGCATGGATGCATGAGATAAGAGTGAAATCACAATATCATTAATATGGTGAATCATGCGCTCCGCTTTGCCATTTTGAGGGGAGGTTTATGGACAGGCGAATCGGAATACAAGACCGTTTTTACTAGCAGAACTCTTAAATGAGGAGTTATCAAATTCTCGGCCTAAATCGCATTGAAACGATTTTGTTTTACAACCAAATTGTATTTGAATATACTTATTAAACGAGATGAACCTGTTAAACACATCAGATTTATTTTTGAGAGGGTAAACCAAAACGATATTAGTGAAGTTATCAATGAGCAGAAGATAATACTTTGTAACCACTTTTGCTTAAAACAGGACTAGTCCATAAATTGATGTGAATAATATCGAATGGAGCAATAGTAGCAGAAGTAGAATAAAAAAAAAAGACAATCATTTGTGTTTAGTGACTTGACACGAATGACATAAATGAGTACTAGTTTCCTTATTACAGTTAATAAATGAGTGACTCCTAAGATGTTGTAAAATATAGGACCCTGGATGCCCGAGACGGCTGTGCCATAAGTCGGATGACATGGAGACTTAGCTGTGACCCGGAACAGAAGAGGAAGACCCAGACTTAGAAAACACTGGGTAAAACTCGTCATTACTATCACTCCTCAGAATCGTCGACCCAGACTGAATGGGTCCCTCACAGAAAAACCAAAGAGGTCAAATTCAACAGATACATTATTATCTCTAGTGAATTGGCGAACGGAAATAAGATTTTTTAATGATACGGGGCGTGTATAAAACGTTGGTTAAGTGTATGGTACCGTTAGGGGTCTGAATTTCTGTGTTTCCTGATCCCTGAACTGGAGTACTATGACTATTACTGACAAAAGATTAGAATGAATATTACGTGCATTAGAGGTAGAATCCAACGTACCTACATCACCAGTGAGATGAGACGAAGCACTCGTATCCATGAACCAAGGCCTATCCATCGGGGCATGTAGCGTCATTGCTTGAAAGGACTACCCAAGATCAGTAGGTTGGACTGGTTCGACATGGACAAGATGAGCCTGCCCATAAGAGCAAGAGGCAGAGAGAGTAGAACGAGATGGGGCACGGGTGGCAGGAAGGCCTATTGCTGCCACGGCTAGGTCCAACCCAGATAGGTGGGGTATGCAAATATTTTATTGTGCATATCCTTGTTATAGCATGTATCTCGTAGTCAATATCTCGTATATATTTTTGTATTCTCTATATATATATCAATGAAATGGTATCACCCTAATTATGGGATTACATTATCTTACATGGTATCATTTGCCTAGGTTTAACTCTAACCCTAGCATACCTGCTTCCTTCCTCGACCGTCTTCCCCACCGCCACAACCACCTCTACAATATAATTGAAGGTCAGAAAGACTCCGCCTCAACCACCTCTACGCTGTAGCCTAAGCCACCCCTCCTCCCTGTTTACACCGTCTCCAACATAACCAACAAGGTTCGTGTTTTCAATGGAATAAAGGTCACTTATGCCTTGTGGGTCCGTCTTTTCACCCTTTACGGTCGTGGTCACAAAGTCCTCATGCACATTGATGGTACACCTCCGCCATCGCCAGATAATGAGGACTATTGTGAATGGTGCAAATCGATGCCCATGTCCTCCAATGGATTTATGGCACAATGAATGACGATCTCCTTCCTCGCGTGCTTGCAGATGAATCAACGGCATATCAGGCATGGAAATGGGTTGAGAACATCTTCCTCAACAATAAGAGTGCTCGTGCAGCGGTCCTAGAGCACGAGTTCAACAGTCTAAAACTCAAAAGTCAGCCTTCCCTCGAAGCCTATTGTTAACGTTTACATGATCTAGCCGGCCAGATGAAAGATGTCGGTTCCTCTATTTACAATCAAAGGTTAGTGCTCCAATTGGTGCATGGTCTTCCTCCTATTTTTGATACGGTAGCCGCCTCTATCAGTTAAATGAAACTGCATGAAGCATGCTTGAATTGGAAAAACACTAAACCTCTGCTCGGGAAGAGCCCTACACCACCCTTGTCGCGTCCTCTGTCACACCGTCTGAAAACTCTAGTTGGGGTGATAATTCCAACCCCAACATGGCCTCCACTCAGACTCATTCATCCAA
This sequence comes from Silene latifolia subsp. alba, assembly GCA_001412135.1. Taxonomy (NCBI): domain Eukaryota; kingdom Viridiplantae; phylum Streptophyta; class Magnoliopsida; order Caryophyllales; family Caryophyllaceae; genus Silene; species Silene latifolia. The sequence continues at coordinate 15,722 of LHUT01000241.1, forward strand.
TCATGGCAATGGCAACCGACGTCGCGACNGGGTTCTGTTTGATTGTTTTTTTTTTTTGTTCCTCTATTTACAATCAAAGGTTAGTGCTCCAATTGGTGCATGGTCTTCCTCCTATTTTTGATACGGTAGCCGCCTCTATCAGTTAAATGAAACTGCATGAAGCATGCTTGAATTGGAAAAACACTAAACCTCTGCTCGGGAAGAGCCCTACACCACCCTTGTCGCGTCCTCTGTCACACCGTCTGAAAACTCTAGTTGGGGTGATAATTCCAACCCCAACATGGCCTCCACTCAGACTCATTCATCCAATCATGGCAATGGCAACCGACGTCGCGACAATCGCGGCTATCAAAAGAAGCAGCAATCATCCTTCCCTTAGGCCACGATTTCGTCGATTGTTGTTGCTCATATTTCATGGCCAACTTTGGGTTCCTGGCCCTACCCGTGAACACCACCACCATGCCCATACTCTACCTATCCGGGTTTGACTCAGCCGTGGCACCAATGGGGCCCTCCTGCCACCCGTGCCCCATCTCGTTCTACTCCCTCTGCCTCTCGCTCTTATGGGCGGGCTCATCTTGTAGATGCCGAACCAGTCCAACCTACTGATCTTGGGCAGGCCTTTAAAGCAATGACGCTACATGCCCCGATGGATAGGCCTTGGTTCATGGATACGGGTGCTTCGTCTCATCTCACTGCTGATGAAGGTACGTTGGATTCTACCTCTAATACGCGTAATATTCATTCTATACTTATCGGTAATGGTCATAGTATTCCAGTTCAAGGCTCGAGAAACACGAAAATTAAAACCCCTAACCGTACCTTACTTTTAACCAATATTAGTGTAAACTATGTAAATATTTACATAGTTTAAACTAATACATATTAAGGAGACCACGAGATGCTAAATCATAAATCATTTAATGTTAACTTTACACAGGAAGTAAAAAATAATTTTACGTATTTTATGTCTTGAACATTGACGATAAAATCATTTCCCATGTACAGATTGGTCCAACTTTCAAAATTTGGAGAGCCTTGAAGTAATCCCTATCTTTGCATAGAAGTCGAATATTCCGAATATATTCACCAAGAGTCAATAACCTGCATAACATTGATTTCAAAAATCATAGTCACAAAATTAATATTAAAGTTTGTAGCCTCGACTTTGAGGCTTCTTCTTCTTCTTCTTCTTCTTCTTCTTCTTCTTCTTCTTCTTCTTCTTCTTCTTCCAAATCTTGCAATCCTTATTAAAGTAAGTACCATCACATTCCCAACAAGTTCTCGGCTTTACAACCGTTTTTTTTTGTTAAATTTGGAATGCTCAGTATTATTCATATGTGGCCTCTTCTTGAACTTTTTAATCTCACTTGGTTGTTCTTCCTCCATTACATTAATGATAGAATCCGAAATATTTTATTCTTTTATCCATGCATCTTGCAATAGAATCCCCACTTCAATTTGAAGGTGGGAAGGCACTTGCTCCATGGACAAATCTTCCTTATTACTCGCTCTATATCACACCAAAGGTAACACTTACTTTAAACGGACGTACTACACCAAAGGTAACATTCCTTATTNNCATTACATACCCCACCTACCAACACACAATTAAACCCACAATTAGATACCCCACCTATTTTTCCTCTTTACCCTTACTTTCTCCACCTTTTCTTAAATACTCCATTTTTTCCTACGTTACCTTTGGTGTGGTACGGAGTGAGTATGTTTTAAATCGTTTCTAGTGTGTTTCTAATTATTTGGCAATTTGTCATTCAAAGATGTCACCGCAAAAATATCATCTGTAGTCATGTCATGTTGTTTAAATTTGAACCCAACTAGGTTGAATTTCGTAAAATTGTTCCATTTACCGGCCTTTTATCCACCATTTTATAATTATTAAATTTACAAATAAAAACTTTCTTACTTGAAACATCTTCGACCATATATTTTATTTCAAGTGAATTTCGAAGTTTCATTGAAATAACTTTAAATCCTCATATAAAAAAAGTACATGCCAAATTCAGTGAAATAACTTAGTTCAATGAACTGAGTTCAAAATATAAGAGATCCTCAAATAAAAAAAAAATCCAGTGCCATTATTGTGCTACACCTACTATAGTTTTTTACACTCCAACTTGCCTCTCAATACCATTTACTGCAAACAACTCTAAAGAATTCTTTGATAAAAGAAAGAATTCTTTAATAAAAGAATATAACTGTAAAGAAACATCATTTCTTGTATAGTCTTCTCAGCAAAAATCAATGGCAGAAAAATTAACCAAAGAAGCTACAATTATAGAAAAAAAAAGTTCATGATTGATCTTACTTCTTCAAAAAATCCATTCAAAAAATCTACCCAGTTTCTAAAACCCACCTTAAAGCCTAATGAGTTTGATTAATGTGGTTGATGAATTTAGTTTACTATCTTCAATTCTTTGAAAATTCTTCATTTGCTTCACACAAGGATTAAAGTTGTGAGTTGGATGGTGCATATCAGTTTTCATGGATAAAATATGATGATTTTTCCAAACCAAAAACATAATAAAAAAAAACAAAACCAAAATTACAGTCTTATAGTTGCTACACTTTGTACTTGGTTTATTTTCTCTTTAAGATGTTTTATTCTCTAGTGGCTAGCCTAGAGGTGGCAATGGGGTTAGTCGGGCCGGGTTTGGGTCAGGTCACGTAGGGTCTGGTCATATCGGGTTCGGGTCATATTGGGTCAGCATACCCTTTCGGGTCG